>CM060114.1:10874724-11017224 GCA_030522415.1 Channallabes apus
TACGGTTTATAGCCGTCTAATTTACATTAACCAAGGACTTCAAATTTGTGAATGGTATTCCACACTTTGATCACTGTGGCAAGGACAGCCGCTAGCACGCGCCACTTTGCCCGCCGCCACCGCCATACTTAGATTGTCTGCCCAAAAAAATGTCCACCCTGACATTTGTATATTTGATTTTGAGAATTTAAATATTGTTTTGCTGTCTTTATTAAAAAATACATGGGGCCGTGCTGATGTCCGAGTCTTGAATAACTTTTGATGGGTTTTGATGATTTGATTTAGGTTTGTATTCATCAATTAGTATAAAAGTATTCTTAATAGATTCTTAACAGTAAAATCCGAATCCTTAGCAATGTAACTTCTATCTGTTTTAGCTCCCAGCTAGTGTGATAAAATGATGCTTTCACAGAATTGCTGAATGAATTCACTGTGGTTATTCATAATAAAACAAATAGTCCAGCAACAACGACAGCAATTGTGTAGCAAGCATGGTAGTGTAGTGGTTGTGTAGTCCAAGTAGTCGCCTTCCACCACCAGGGTCCGGGTTCGATTCCCATCTCTGTGTGCATGGAGTTTGTATGTTCTCCCCGTGCTTGGTGGGTTTCCTCCAGGTACTTGTCACCCCCCCCCCCCAATATATAGGATAAAGTTGTATAGATGATGGGTGAGAGTGTGTGAGTACTGAGCTGTAAAAAAGATGGAAATAAACCATTATTATTAGATAAATCTTTAAATTAGACAGTTCTGAGCTGTAAAAAACATGGTTATGATCCGTATTTGTTACAATGTAAACCCTGGAATTTGGCGGGAATAAACTGTTTTTATAACAACATAAACATGTTAATTATATAAACCGTAAAAAAAAAAAAATTAAATCTGTAAAAAAAAAATTACGGTAAACTTCTGACAACCACAGCTGCCATTTTTTACCGTAATTTTTTTTTTTTTACCATTTTTTTACGGTTTATTATTTTTTTCGCAGTGCAATAATGGTGCTACCATATTATCTGTAAAATGTACTATTTATTTTTTACAGTGTACATACATACATACATACATACATACAGAGATTCTGTATAAAAATCAGTCTAAACAAACAAGCAAATAAACAAATTCCTTACTATCAAACTGGACAAATGAATGAACAAATAACTACATGGATTAAAGTGATCTTTTCGCGAAAGTTGGAATACAGCACCCTGTAATTCATCTCCTGTTTATGTCTTGTTTATTCCACTATTTATGTTCAGTGTTTGAGTAATGTTGTCTTGCTCGTGTTATGGTAACTCTGGTGGTGTGTGTGTCCTAACAATAATGTTCATAGTCCTTGTCCATAAATAATACCCATGTTCCCATTTTGGAAGTATTCGTAGTGTTTGGTTCTGCACATGAATCTGCCCATCAATCCTCTTTTCTTCCCAGACAAATCTAGATTTTGAAGACAACAACGTCTGACATGATGCTGAATGTGTTTTAGGATAGATGATAAAAAGAGAATAAAAAAATACAACCTGGACTGTCCATTTGTTTTCCCAAGGGCTGTACTGGGAAACGGTAGAATCAGTGGGGCTTTTCACTTTAGGCTGAATATCACTTTTATTTGTGTGTCTGTTCTCCTACCTCACTCCAAACATCTAGTACAGTACTTCATCTCAGCATCATAATGTTATAATGCATTCTCATAAGATAGCTTACACTATTCATTAATCATCCTGAGCAAGTGAGAAGGAAAACAAAAGTTTAACCTTTGAAAAATGTCGAACCTCTCTGGAGTCATCAGGCATAAATTCCATGCTTTTGCAAATAGATACTTCTTTTTAGTCTCTCTTCTGTCGTTTTGTTTTTAATGCTCTTTGGAACTACGTGGTTTTGTTCTACACGGACTGACATTTCATGTTTTAAAATGTGCTAGAGAAATAAATGACTTGATTTTCAGCATAAATATTATAAATACAGTCCAATAATTTCATCTAGAGTTGCAGATTTATTCCATGCGTATGCTATTAATTAACTCTCCTTCTCTCTCTCTCCTTTATTGTCTTTAGTATTTAAAGTTTTCTCAATTTGAACCTTATTTTCTTGGTCTCCATAAATTCTTCAATTTGTGAATCCATTACAATAGGTTGAAAAAATGCTGGTTTGTGTGCATGTGCATGTGCGTGTGTGTGTTGAATATATATCAGCCGAAACAAATTAATATCACAAAATATTAACCACACTGCACAGCCACATGCAGGCGATCATTAGGCATGCACGGCTCGTGGTTCCCTGCAGGAGTCAATGCTATTAATTATCAATTTTAAACCAGCAAACTGCCTCTCTTTGCCTGCTGGGATCCCGAGGCTCAACCATGCCAAAGATCAGCCCGTCTGATCCAACCCCACAGAAAAGCCAATGCAGCCCAACTTGCTGAAAAAGTCAATGCTGGCCACAACAGAAAAGCACCAAAACACTCAGTGCATATGGATGGGGTCCAGCAGGCAAAGAGCACAAGGTTTGAACACAACGGACCACAGTTCGATGGAGCAGCCATGATGCGCCAGTTACAGTAAACAGGTCTGATGCATGGAGGCACCCAAGAGAACCAGATGCCACGTATTGATGCCAGAAACCACAGCACCCCCACAAAGGGCTTATGTAACCTTTAAATAATCCATCAACATTAAAACTACCTTAGTTGTTTGGTTTTCCATATATATATTTTTAAGCGTTTCACCTTTTAAGCGCTTACTACCCTATTTCAGTAATTCAATTTAAAAATGAAACTCATGTATTATATAGATATTTTATCCATAGACTGATATATTTCAACTGTTTACTCCTTAAAATTTTGATGATTATGGCATACAGCTAATGAAAATCCTAAATTCAGTATCTCAGAAAATTAGAATATTACTCAAAAACAATAAAAAAAGAAAAAAATTCACACAAATGTTGCATTAACGTAAAGTATGAACGTGTACAGCATTCAATACCATCGTCGGGGTTCCCATTGCATGAATTACTGCAGCAATGCAGTTTGCCATGGAGGTGAGGTGTTGCCGTCCTGCCAGACGGCTGTGCTGACCTCAGACCGGATAAAATACCACTGACTGTGCAAACTTTACACTGGACTTCAAGCAGCTTGGATTCTGTGCCTGTCCTCTCTTGTCCTGTGCCTGTCCCTGTACCTTGATTTCCAAATTAAATACAAAATTTACTTTCATCTGAAAAGGGGACTTTGGCCCACTGAGCAACATTCCAGTCTTTTTTGTAGCATTGCTGCTGTAATTCATGCAAAGGGAGCCCTGACCAAGTATCGAGAGCTGTACACGTTCGTACCTTTCGGTAGTCCAACATTTCTGTGTTAAAACTAATTAATTAATTTGTTTATTTGGTCCTAAGTAATATTCAAATTTTCTGAGAATAAACTGCAATAAATCAAATTTTCGATGATATTCTAATTTATTGAGAAGCACTGTACATACTACATACATAAGTATATTTCTTGGATACATTGGAAAAGCATATTTATAGAAAAAAAGATGGGAACACCAGCAGGAGCTAAATAAAGATTTTGTTCAGTTGTTTTTCTCAGATTTTTAAGAAATGCCCCCTGAGATCAGTGGAGATTTTAGATTTGAAACAAACACTGTTGTTTCAACGTCAAGTGTGAAGTTTCCCAAATGAGTTCCCAGATTCCCAAAGATACCTTAGAAATCACTAACAGCTGTCAACTTTAGCCAAGGAACATTGCTTGCCAATAGACTACTCAATTTCTACACAGTCCAGGGTTATTATAGAGCAACTCCAGACCCTGAGTGTCTTCTCTCATGCCATCCCTTGTCCAAAACAAGTTCAGGAATAACTCATTTGCTTTCAACAAGAGCCGGCTCGTAATTGTTTCAATCAGATACGTCAGCAAGGGCTACACAGATTTAAAAGGAGAGAGAGGTTTCAGCAGAGTCTGACATTTCTACTGTTTGCTCACTATACTCTCAAATGGCCATCATGTTTTGAGGTTATTAACATGCAATTTACTGCACTCAGCGTCTTGCCGTGGGTCTTTATTAATCTAACGAAGATTAAAGTCAACTTTGCACAGTATGCCTTAAACAGACACATCCAAAATGTAACCATGTTAACATCCAGCCTTAAAATTCTTTAGCAGATTCTTTCCTAAATTGTCCAATAACTATACTGTAGTCTTTTATGTGTAAGTGTTTTTAATGTTGTTGTAAGTCGTTCAGACAAACATTGTTAAATTTAAATCAAATCCATAGAGTAGCGCGTTCGCAAACAAACTACTTGATTAACATTAAGCAACAAAATAGTGGATGTACTTTGGAGGGAATAAAAAATTTTTTTTACCTTTTTTTTGCCATGACTGATTAGAAAGCATTTTCTTTTTAATTCTCAGGACTGAATTAAAGAAGTAGTTTCAGATGGAAAACAAGTTGTCCATTAGTTTGCATGATCCACCAATGTGACATACTGCAGTAGATGTCCAAATTTTATTACACCTTGAATTGTAAGAAATTTGGGGTTATTTTCTTTTTATAGAAGGGTTATTTTTCTGGGCTACATTAAGCAAAGGAAAAACTAAGGAGATTTGAAATTACTGGAACTGAGTTAAGAATTCTTCAACACATTATCAAAACCTAGAAAAAGGTGGGCAGGCGCAGCTCATTGGTTATGACATTGTACTATGTTTCAGAAGGTCCCAGGTTTAAACCTCAGCACCACCAAGTTGCCACAGTTGTGGCCTTGAGCATGCCCCTTAACCCCAAACTACTCAGATAAAATGAGATAATTCTTACTTGGTCACTCTGGATAAGAGCGTAAATGTAAATGGAGGAATTGTGCTAAACTGTTGTTAGTTTGCTCATGGAAAAAAAATCATGAATAGAGATCACTTAAACAGTTGGTGAAGTTGCATGGAAGAAGGAAGTGTCACGAAACTAACCGGGATGATCAGAAGACTTAGCACTAGCGGGTAGCCCAATGTAGCGTGGATGGTAAACCCAAACGCGGAAGCAAGCGAGTAGGCAGGATAACCACGCGATTTAGTCTAAGGACTCTCACAAACGAGGAGCAAGGGAAAAACACAAATTTAACCCGCGTCCTATAAACACATACTCGTATCAGAAAATAAACCCAAGAAAGTGAGTACTCACGAAATGGCAGACGGATGATCTGAACCGACATGGGCAACTCAATGACAGAGTGATGTGAAGCGCCATCTTGTCTCCTTTTATGCTTCCTGTTTTACGACCGTCCTACTTCCGGGTCCTAGTGCCGGCCGCAAAACGGGTGTGTGTGACAGTACCCCCCTGTCCAGGACCGACTCCCGACGGTCCAGGGGTGGAGGATACCCAACGACGGTAGTCCCTGATCAGCTCGGGGTCGAGGATGAACCGGGCCAGAATCCAAGATCGCTCCTCGAGACCGTAGCCTTCCCAGTCAACCAAGTACTGGGTGCCTCGGCCCCTAGGTCGCGAATCGAGGATCCGACTTACAGTGTAAGCAGGACCACCGTCAATGATTCGGGGAGGAGGAGCACGGAGGGGGGGGGGTGGAACCATAGGAGAGGTGGTGAAGGGTTTTAGTTGGGAGGTATGGAAAACCGGATGGATACGGAGCGCCGCAGGCAGCTGGAGCCGGTAGGTGACAGGGTTGATACGGAGAGCGATGCGTTAGGGACCAATGTATCTGGGTGATAGTTTCTTTGATTCAGTGTGCAGATGGAGATTCTTGGTGGACAGCCATACTTTGTCACCTACATTGTACATTCGTCCCGGGGGGTGTCGACGGCGATGTTGGATGGTGTAACGGGTGTTGGCTCGTTGGATGGCTCGATTGGCTTGTAGCCACAGCCGCCGACACCTGCGAACCAACTGTTGGGCCAACGGTACATCAACCTCCGGTTCTTGGTGATCGAACATCGAAGGCTGGAAACCGTGGCATACCTCAAATGGACTGAGATTGGTAGCAGATGACACATGGAGGTTGTGTGATAGCTCAGCCCATATGAGGTAGCGGGCCCAGGAGCGCTGGCGATCGGCAACGAAACATCTTAGGTAGCACTCCAGTTGTTGGTTGGTCCGCTCCGTCTGACCATTGGTCTGGGGGTGGTACCCAGAAGACAGGCTGCAGGTGGAATTGATCAGACGGCAGAAGGCCTTCCAGAACCGGGCAGTGAACTGGGGCCCTCTGTCCGAGACGATGTCTTTTGGGAACCCATGCAGACGGACTACGTGTTCTAAAATCAGTTCGGCTGTGTTCTTAGCTGACGGGAGTCCGGGGAGAGCCACCAGATGCACGGCCTTGGAGAACCGATCTACGATGGTCATGATGGTGTTTTTCTCCGCTGAAGACGGCAGGCCCGTGATGAACTCAACGGCAATGTGCGTCCAGGGCCGACGAGGAACCGGGAGCGGCTGAAGTTCTTCAGGAGTCAGCTGGTTGGTGTTCTTCGCCCTGGCACACACTGGGCACGCCTGGACGAACTCGTCGATGTCCCGTGCCATGGAGGGCCACCAGAAGGCGCGCTGGACGAACTGGAGAGTGCGTCTGGTACCGGGATGTCCAGAAAGGGGTGAGGAGTGTCCCCACTCCATGACGTCGCCCCTTACAGCTGATGGCACGTAGAGTCGTCCAGGCGGCACACCTGCCGGTTCGGTCTCCGTGGCCTGTGCCTGGCGAACTCTCGTCTCTATATCCCAATGGAGAGGTGCGATGATCCTTGATGGTGGGAGAACAGGCACGGGTTCCGCCTGGGGACTCTCCTCTTCGTGTTGTCTGGAGAGGGCGTCCGCCTTGGTGTTTTTAGACCCCGGGTGGTAGAACAGATGGAAGTCATAATGTTTAAAAAACAAGGCCCACCGCGCCTGTCTCGGGTTGAACTGTTTAATGTTCTGTATTGTGATCAGGTTCTGGTGGTCGGTCCAAACAATGAAAGGCTCGCTGGCGCCCTGGATTCAGTGTCGCCATTCCTCCAATGCCCACTTTATGGACAACAGCTCGCGGTCCCCTACCCCGTATCACTGTTGAGTGGGATCAAACTTTTTGGAGAAGAAGCCACAGGGGTGTAGCTTCTGGTCTGGACCTCGTTGGGAGAGAACAGCTCCGGCGCCCACATCCGAAGCGTCAACCTCCACAACGAATGGCTTTTTGGTGTCCGGATGGAGAAGGATAGGAGCGGTGGTGAAGCGATGACATAGTTCGGTGAAGGCGGAGATGGCGGTAGAGTTGAGGGTGAATTGATGAGATGTGGGGCGTGTCAGAGCGGTCAAAGGAGCTGCAACCGTACTGTAGTCCCGGATGAAGCGACGATAGAAATTCGCAAACCCGAGAAAGCGTTGAAGCTGCTTGAGGGTCTTGGGTAGGGGCCAATGACGCACAGCCTCAAGCTTCTGCGGGTCCATGGCCACACCCTGGGGCGAGATGACAAAACCCAGGAACGTGGTGGAGCGCTCGTGAAAAGCGCACTTTTCCAACTTACAGTACAGTCAGTGGGCGAGCAATCTCTTGAGAACCGCTCGGACATGTTGGTTATGTTCTTCAGCAGTCTTGGAGTAGATGAGAATATCATCTAGATAGGCGAATGCCCACCGCCCCAGCATGTCTCGGAGGACATCGTTAATAAAACTTTGGAATGCGGCGGGGGCATTACACAGTCCAAATGGAATAACCATGCTTTCATAATGTCCAGTTGGTGTGATGAAGGCCGTCTTCCACTCATCGCCCTCTCTGATGCGCACCAAGTTGTAGGTGCTCCGAAGGTCCAACTTCGTAAAAATGGTGGCACCAGAGAGGGCGTCCAGGGCAGAGTTGGTAAGAGGCAGCGGGTGACGGTTTTTGATGGTGATCTTGTTGAGCCCCCGATAGTCGACTCAGGGGCGAAGTTCGCCCCCCTCTTTCTTCACGAAAAAGAACCCCGTGGCGGCAGGCGAGGAAGAAGGCCGGATGGTGCCATGACGAAGGGCGCTGGAAACGTATTCTTCCATCGCCTGTGTTTCGGTGGGAGTAAGTGAGTAGAGATGGCCGCGGTGTGGAGCCGAGCCTGGCTGAAGGTCAATCGCTAGGTCGTGTGGGCGATGAGGTGGAAGATGGTTGGCGCGTCTTTTACAGAACACCTCAGCCAGGTCTCGGTAGGCGGGGGGGATGGTGTTGAGGTCGACGTCGGGGGCCTCGGACTCCCTAGAACACGTCCCAGCCGTCGCTGATAGGCATAGTTCACCACAGGCCGGCCCCCACTGCAAGATCCGATTTTGGGTCCAGGAGATCAAAGGGTCGTGCTGTAAAAGCCAGGGGTATCCGAGAATGATGGGTGGTGATGAGATGGAAGTTAGATGAAACTGGATCCGTTCCTGATGCTGATCGATGGTGAGGATGATGGGCTGTGTCTGGGTAGTGATGGGGCTAGATGAAAGAGGCCGGCCGTCTACAGAAGTGATGCGAACCGGCTGGGATAACCAGTTGTGGGATAACCAGTTGTGGCCAAACTGGAGGGATACCTGAACCGTGAGACGAGGGTTGGTGTCGGTGATCGTGGAGGAGAGTTGAAGACCCGGTGAATTTCTCTCCCTCTTCACCGGGTCTGGCCGTTTTCCGGGCGGAGTGGATAGCTTGGTGGTGCGCCGTTGAACCACAATAGGCGCACAATCCCTCTCGGAAGCGGCGTTCACGCTCGTCCACGGTCAGGGAAGCGCGTCCTAATTGCATGGGTTCCCCGGCTCCGGTGTCAACCACAGCAGGAGGTGGAGAACCGACATGTCCATGGGTGTTGGAATCGATACTGGTAGATCGTGATGAGGTGAAAGTGAAGGTTGGTGCTGGTGGCAGGGTTCTCGGGGCTGGCTTCGGGCAAGACAGGAGGCGCTGGTCAATCCGGAGAGCGAGTTGAACTAAACCCTCCAGGGTGGCAGGAAGCTCTCGCCCGGCTAGTTCATTCTTAATTCTGGAAGCCAGGCCCTCGTAGTAGGCTGTCCGGAGCGCGGCGTCCCCCCAGGTGGTTTGCACGGCTAAGGTACGGAAATCGGCCGTATAGCGACTCACGGACAAACCTCCCTGCCGCAGGTGGTACAGCTTGGTCTCGGTCTCCATTTGGTATTTGGTGGCATTAAACTCAAACACCAGACCGAGAGCAGTTAGAAAAACACTGCATCTCCCGTCCGTGCCATCCCATTTATCCGGTAGAGCAAGAAAAACATCAGAAGTTGGGAGGGGGGGGGGGGGGGCGGAGGTGCGGCCGCCGCGACGGGAGGCCGATTAGCCGCGCCAGCAACCTCTTCGCGAAGGGCCGTGTTCTCCTGCCGAAGCTCCGCCACCTCGCGGAGCAAGGCCGCGATGTCTTGGACGCTCCGGCGAAGGGTAGCGAGCTCTCCGTTCAGCTGGTCGATTAGCGCGGCGTGCCGATCAACCACGTCGCAAAGGTGCGCATAATCCGCTGGGTTTACCGCTTGAGACTCTGTCATTCTGTCACGAAACTAACCGGGATGATCAGAAGACTTAGCACTAGCGGTTAGCCCAATGTAGCGTGGATGGTAAACCCAAACGCGGAAGCAAGCGAGTAGGCAGGATAACCACGCGATTTAGTCTAAGGACTCTCACAAACGAGGAGCAAGGGAAAAACACAAATTTAACCCGCGTCCTATAAACACACACTCGTATCAGAAAATAAACCCAAGAAAGTGAATACTCACGAAATGGCAGACGGATGATCTGAACCGACATGGGCAACTCAATGACAGAGTGATGTGAAGCGCCATCTTGTCTCCTTTTATGCTTCCTGTTTTACGACCGTCCTACTTCCGGGTCCTAATGCCGGCCGCAAAACGGGTGTGTGTGACAGGAAGAGCATATCTATACATATATAATGTGCCGAGAACATGTGACTAAACAGCTGTGTGTCCATAACAAAAACTACTTGAAAGTGAAACTAATCAGAAGTTAACTGATGAGTTCAGATTGACCCTATTCCTGGGCAATGAGTGTGTAAGAAGGGAAGTGCATGAAGCGGTGCATCTATTACTGTTAGCATCTGGGGTTGCTTCAGTTGGTCAGGTCTAGGCTCAGCAATGTTAAATGACAATAAAATGACGTCAGTTATGTGACAATAAAATAAAGTCAGCTTATGACTTGAATGTACTGAATGACCAGGTTATCATATCACCGCAATATTCCAGGACGCAGATTGTGAAAGAGTAGTTCTGAGAGCATGAGGAATCATTTTCACACATGAGCTGGCCACCACATTGCATGCTGTAATCAAAGTAAAATTAAATGAAATCTTAGAGTGTGTGACTTTTTTTTTTCTTTTTTTTTTGGCATATGTAGTTATCACGTAATAAACAACCAATTAGCACTAGATAAGCTAGACATCATTTCACAAGGGTGTGATTTGTTGTATGATTTGGTACTTTTTCCAAGAATGCATTGCTACAGTATCTGTAAAATTTACATCTGCAGTAATGCCAGCTGTACTGAACTGTTGAGGAATTACAATATATACAGTATGTGATGTGTTGCAGGTAGCATTGAAGCCTACACAACTAGGGCTTTCCTGAGCTCTTGCTAATGTTTGTATAAAGTTGTTTGTGTCTGGTTTCTTCCATTTTTTTTAAACATGTCTCGAGAAGGATTAGGCTGCTTTCACACTAGGCATGTTTGAATCATATAATATCATGCCCAGGTATGACTGCAAACCTTCCCAGTCATATAGTTAATGACTAATTGCCTAATTTTATTAATATTTTGGAAAAAAATGTTAAGCTCAATGCTTTCAAGTGCCTTTCTACTTCATCAGCTATGGCTTTGATTGATGTGTGCTGTAAACAGGTTTTAGATGAAACAGCTCCATTGGTGATGTCACATTATAAACAGTGGTCCACTTCTATGTTCAGGTACAGCTGGCTTTCATATTTGATTCAAGACGTGCCCGAGTATATACGTGCCCATATCATGTCAAGACCACTTAATGCACATTATGTTGGTTCATGCCTGTGTTCATTTTACACAGATATACCAGACATTGGGGTCAAGGGTACTGAGATCCATGGCTGAGAAAGTAGCACTGTGTGTATGTATATAATATAATTGGCGGCACGGTGGTGTAGTGGTTAGCACTGTCTCCTCCAGGGTCCGGGTTCGATTCCCCGGCCAGGCTCGATTCCCGTCTCTGTGTGCATGGAGTTTGCATGTTCTCCCCGTGCTTGGTGGGTTTCCTCCGGGTACTCCGGTTTCCTCCCACAGTCCAAAGACATGCAGATTAGGCTAATTGGCATTCCCAAATTGCCTGTAGTGTGTGAATGAGTGAGTGTGTGTGTGTGTGTGTGTGTGTGTGTGTGTGTGTGTATGTGTGTGCGCCCTGCGATGGATTGGCATCCTGTCCAGGGTGTACCCTGCCTTGTGCCCGAAGCCTCCTGGGATAGGCTCCAGGCCCCCCGCGACCCTGATCATAGGATAAAAGCGGTATAGAAGATGAATGAATATAATATAATTATGTATAAAGCATGCATAGAGACTCTCTGTGTAGTTAGTTCATAATCTGTGTATCTATCATTTTTCAGGTATATGGATTAATTAGACTATTCTTAAAAGCCAGGTATATGCAAACAAAAAGTAGGAAACTAAATTGTACAATACAGTTTCCAATGCTATGTTCTGGAGAACACATGCTTCTTTGGTGCTCTAAGGTACAATGCAGTGATGGTGTAATCCTGTCATCTAACAGCCCCAGGTCCCTGGTTTCATCCTGACTCTGGTTTACCGGCTATGATGTATTTCCCCTGGGTTTACAATGTGTCTGTGTATGGTGCTCTGAGATACTGTAGACTGGCATGTCATTCTTTTTGTGGTTCTCAAAGTTTGGTGCAGTTGAGTATAAAATAGTCTTGGACTTAAAAAATAAAACATACACTATCAAAAGTTTGGCTTAAACATAATATGTGCGCAACACTGCCTAGAGGTTGCAGTGTGTGTGTGTGTGTGTGTGTGTGTGTGTGTGTGTGTGTGTGTGTAATCCCCCATAGCTTGTGTTCAAATAAATCTTACTTTAACCTGGCATGCTTGTTAAGGGAAAAAGTAATCACATCACGACTATGGAAAGAGCACACTACACACCACACTCTACACTCACACTCAAACACACTGAAGTCTCACCTCGAGCTAAGATATGAACTAAATAAACAGAAGCGGAGCAACAGGGAACTATGGTTAGTGAAGCGTAGGTTGTGCAAGACCTCAAGGAAAATGCAACAACTAAGAAAATGTGGCTTTAATGGATAAAGATGATCAGAGACTCACACAGAGAGAGAGAGAGAGAGAGAGAGGCGAGGCAATAAGTGTTCCTCAGCTCAGCCGGCCATGCCTCCATAACATCAAATAATCAAGTTATTGTGGGTTATGCTCTCTCTCTCTCTCTCTCTCTCTCTCTCTCTCTCTCAGCCCTTCTCTCCCCATTACTCAACAAAATATTGTTAGCCGATGTGTAAGTTTGTGTCCTGAACTCAGGAACACAATGTAGTTACATTTCAGACAAAGAAAAAAATTGTTGCACATTTTAATACCCAATATATATGCATCAGTCCACAGGATGAATAATTTAATAATTCAGAAAGTGAAATATCTCTAGTTAAGGTTTACATTGACTGCTTTAATGAAAGTGTTCTACTAATGGCAGCGCCTGTGAGATTAATAGAGTCGTTTCTGACCATATGCAGAACATGAATGTTATTTGATGATGATTCTCTACAGATCACCACAGTGTTGTCCCAGTCGGAGAAAAAAAACGAAATGACAACCCCAGGTTTGGTGGTCCATTATAGAAAACACACACTAACCTCACATGTGAAGAATGATGACATGATCAGCATCAGGATTGGTTTATATTCGCCAAGTACAGTATGGTGGAATTTGATTCTGGCTATTTGAGAGTCTCAAAAAACAGATGACCATAAAACACGTTCACATTTGAAACACATTTACACAATTTCACAAGTACATTTGTTATAGAGAAGACACTCAGACACTTGGTGATAAAACGTGTCCATATCAACGTATTAAAACTACATGAGGCTAAAATCACTGTTATACAGTAAGTGTAAGACAAGTTAATTTCATCATCATTACAATTAGCAATGTTTACTGCAATATACTGGCCCTATGTAAGACTTCTGTTAAATGTTTACCGCAGTGTTTACTGTGAAAAGAACAAGTATGTCAACCTTTTTGGAACTTCATTATTTTCCTTGGAGGCGGCGCGGTGGTGTAGTGGTTAGCACTGTCGCCTTGCACCTCCAGGGTCTGGGTTCGATTCCCCGGCCAGGCTCGATTCCCGTCTCTGTGTGCATGGAGTTTGCATGTTCTCCCCGTGCTTGGTGGGTTTCCTCCGGGTACTCCGGTTTCCTCCCACAGTCCAAAGACATGCAGGTTAGGCTAATTGGCATTCCCAAATTGCCCCTAGTGTGTGATTGGGTGTGTGAGTGTGTGTATGTGTGTGTGCCCTGCGATGGATTGGCACCCTGTCCAGGGTGTACCCCGCCTAGTGCCCTGGGATAGGCTCCAGGTCCCCCGCGACCCTGAACACAGGATTAAGCGGTATAGAAAATTAATGAATGAATGAATTAATGATTTTCTGCATTAATTTGTCATATAATGTGAAGTCAAGAGTATTGAGAAATATAATATACATAAAATATACTAAAATAATTACACAAACAAATTTGTCTCTTTCAAGTCTTTATTGACAATAACCATAAAAAGTATGATTATGGTAGCAATGTGTAGTATGATATTTCCTCTAAAGATGTCAGTAGTCGCCCCGTCTCTGATGCTATCATGTGACCGTTATTTTTTTTTTGTGCATATTATTTTCATGTTGAAGATTGTATCAAAATCAGAGGGGCCATTTTTCAGGTCCCTCTGTACAGTGGTGTGAAAAACTATTTGCCCCCTTCCTGATTTCTTATTCTTTTGCATGTTTGTCACACTTAAATGTTTCTGCTCATCAAAAACCGTTAACTATTAGTCAAAGATAACATAATTGAACACAAAATGCAGTTTTTAAATGAAGGTTTACGTTATTAAGGGAGAAAAAAACCTCCAAATCTACATGGCCCTGTGTGAAAAAGTGATTGCCCCCCTTGTTAAAAAATACCTTAACTGTGGTTTATCACACCTGAGTTCAATTTCTGTAGTCACCCCCAGGCCTGATTACTGCCACACCTGTTTCAATCAAGAAATCACTTAAATAGGAGCTACCTGACACAGAGAAGTAGACCAAAAGCACCTCAAAAGCTAGACATCATGCCAAGATCCAAAGAAATTCAGGAACAAATGAGAACAAAAGTAATTGAGATCTATCAGTCTGGTAAAGGTTATAAAGCCATTTCTAAAGCTTTGGGACACCAGCGAACCACAGTGAGAGCCATTATCCACAAATGGCAAAAACATGGAACAGTGGTGAACCTTCCCAGGAGTGGCCGACCGACCAAAATTACCCCAAGAGCGCAGAGACGACTCATCCGAGAGGCCACAAAAGACCCCAGGACAACATCTAAAGAACTGCAGGCCTCACTTGCCTCAATTAAGGTCAGTGTTCACGACTCCACCATAAGAAAGAGACTGGGCAAAAACGGCCTGCATGGCAGATTTCCAAGGCGCCAACACTTTTAAGCAAAAAGAACATTAAGGCTCGTCTCAATTTTGCTAAAAAACATCTCAATGATTGTCAAGACTTTTGGGAAAATACCTTGTGGACCGACGAGACAAAAGTTTAACTTTTTGGAAGGTGCGTGTCCCGTTACATCTGGCGTAAAAGTAACACAGCATTTCAGAAAAAGAACATCATACCAACAGTAAAATATGGTGGTGGTAGTGTGATGGTCTGGGCTTGTTTTGCTGCTTCAGGACCTGGAAGGCTTGCTGTGATAGATGGAACCATGAATTCTACTGTCTACCAAAAAATCCTGAAGGAGAATGTCCGGCCATCTGTTCGTCAACTCAAGCTGAAGCGATCTTGGGTGCTGCAGCAGGACAATGACCCAAAACACACCAGCAAATCCACCTCTGAATGGCTGAAGAAAAACAAAATGAAGACTTTGGAGTGGCCTAGTCAAAGTCCTGACCTGAATCCTATTGAGATGTTGTGGCATGACCTTAAAAAGGCGGTTCATGCTAGAAAACCCTCAAATAAAGCTGAATTACAACAATTCTGCAAAGATGAGTGGGCCAAAATTCCTCCAGAGCGCTGTAAAAGACTCGTTGCAAGTTATCGCAAACGCTTGATTGCAGTTATTGCTGCTAAGGGTTATTAGGTTCAGGGGGCAATCACTTTTTCACACAGGGCCATGTAGGTTTGGATTTTTTTTCTCCCTAAATAATAAAACCCCTCATTTAAAAACTGCATTTTGTGTTTACTCGTGTTATCTTTGACTAATAGTTAAATGTGTTTGATGATCAGAAACATTGTCTGTGACAAACATGCAAAAGAATAAGAAATCAGGAGGGGGGCAAATAGTTTTTCACACCACTGTATATTAAGGGCAGATGTTTCTGTCTAAGAGTAGTGGTCATATTGCAAATCATGAGCTTTTACCTTTTTTATTTTAATTTTTTAACCTAAACACATTCAGTATGCAAAACATACGATACAATAGCAAACAGTTTTCTGCAAGGGCGTTTAGAGGTAATTTCTAGTCCTTAATGCTAAATATAATATACATAAAATGTACTAAAATAATTACACAAACAAATTTGTATTTTTCAAGTCTTTATTGAGAATAACCATAAAAATCGCATAATGTTAGTGGAAAAAGTGTGAATCCTAAAAGCTAATTGGAGTCATGTGTTAGCATACATGGAGTCTTGTTAAGAAAATGAGATGGCAGTAAGAAGAAAGCTTGAGAAGAACCAGACTCAACAGGGAACCCATCCTCATTTGGGTGATGCCAAATACTGTAAAAGGGATTGATCAAAATTAGATGATATCGAAACAGGAATTGTTGATTTACTTGATGCTGGAAAGGGTTACAAAGACTTTAGAAATTCACCAGTCTACAGTTAGACAAATGGACACTCTGGTACTGTGGCTACTCAACCAAAAGGTGGATGCCCAGTCAAAATGACACAAAGAGCACAACGAAGACTCATCAGTGAGGTTAAAAAAAAACAACCTAGAGTGACAGGCAAGGATTTGAAGGCATAATTGGAACTGGCTGATGTAAAACATGAAACCTTGAACAAGTAGGGTGTCCAGGGCAGTCGTAGAGGGGAAGATGAATTCCCAAGTGTATAAAAAAATCCCTCAGGATAATGTGAGAAATTACAGCTGATGTACAGACATTCTCACATTATCATGAGGATTTTTTTTTTTTTTCAAAAGTGATGCAACAGGACAATGACCCAAAACACCGTAGCAAGTTTACAACAGAATGGCTCCAGAAAAGCAAAATCAGTCTTTTGGCGGTGTATAATAAGTGTACAGTATATATACATGCACTGCCTGTCAAATGTCTGGGCACCTTTTAATTACATGGACTTTCCTGATTTTTATTTCTTTCTGTTTTGAAAATGGTGAAGATCCAAATATAATAATATATATTATTTATATTTATTTATATATAATATACCAATACAATAATCTCCTTTGAACAGTTGATATTGAGATGTGTCTGCAACTTATGCTCTGTAAAGCCTTCATAACATATCTAATCTGAGGTAAGTTTTGGTCTTGCTTTCCTGGGAAGATCTTCATGAGAGCCAGTTTCATCATGGTGCTTGCAAGAACTGTTCCTTCATGTCTTAAAATAATAAATGAATGTTGTTGTTGTTGCTACTTAATTACTTAATTCCATACCTGTTATTACATCTCCAGTTTTGTTCTAGAATGTATCAAATAAATGAAACTTTTGAATGGTACTGCATAGGGCCCCAAACGAATATACACACTTCAACAATTGTTGTCCATGCCCATTTTTTTAAACCTTGAATTGCATTATGGCAGCAATGTGTAGTATGATATTTCCTCTAAAGATGTCAGTAGTCGCCTCGTCGTTGATACTATCATGGTTTTTTTTTGTGCATATATTTTTCATGTTGAAGTTTTGTATACATTTTTCAGGCCCCTCTGTATATTAAGGGCAGATGTTTCTGTCTAAGAGTAGTGGTCATATTGCAAATCATGAGCTTTTACCTTTTTTTATTTTTATTTTTGAATCTAACCAAGTTCAGTATGAAAAACATACGATACAATAGCAAACAAAATGGATTTGGGTTTTCTACAAAGGCGTTTAGAGGTAATTTCTAGCCCTTGATGCAAAATGATTAAAGGCAACACACTGGATTTGGTTTCACAGATGTCTCAAAAACAACTACCAAGTCAGCCTAAAACACGTGTGTTAAGATATCAACATGAGATTTTTGAATGTTATTATTATCCATGCAGACTTTCATTCCACTGATCCCCAGGGTGTTTTTCATGTCTTCTGCTGTTTTCTTTGTAGTTTTGGCAAAAACCTTATTGGTTTTATTTTCTCTCACTTTTCTTCTAGTCTCCTGAAACACACTAATAGCTTGCTTTTCTCCTTCCCAAGAAAAATCCAGTATTTTCTGGTTTAGCAATGTCTCGGAATTTTCTCGTCAGTTCCTCACTTAACTTGAGAGTAGGACTGGGTTGAAACGTTTTGTGCATTAAACATGAATTAATAACTTACTTTGTGAACACTTTTATGTGTGTAGATGTATTCATGAGGCACATTGAGATACAATGACTAGAGATTGCTAACGTTTGAGCTCACCAATAGAGATCAATGCTTATAGAGATCAGTCATGCTCAATGGAGTATGTAAGTCTTTCACTAGTCGTTCCCATGACAAATGCTGTGTAGGTGTGTGTTTCGGTAGAAATAACACTTCAGTGTACATCTCCTTGAAACAGATGGCTGGTATTTGCTGCTGCTTCATCAGGGTCCTTGTGTTTGCAGACAATCCCTTTGACAGTACCTTCAGATGTAATCTCAAATTATATCTCATCTGTTCCTCCTTCAAACACTCTTTAAATGGCAAAGTAATTTGAACGGAAATTTGCTTGCTTGTTAGCGAGACCAGCTAAGATCAGGATTACATTGTTTTGATCTACTTGAATAGAAAACAGCTTCCTAGGACTCCTATTGCATCTACGTTGTGATTTGAGGAAATCAGGAAACTCTGCTGCATACTAGTGACATACAATAGCTACTGTAGATCTGTACAGTAAAAAGAAATGTGATATGCCATTGCAATTCGTGGGATGTCAGACAATGTTAGAAGCGGTGGTGGGACATTTAAGTTGACATTTAATTATTTTGAACAAGATCTTGACATATTATTATTATTATTATTATTATTATTATGTCGTATAGCAACATAAAAATTATCCATTATCTGCCTGTAGAGTTTATTTTCATTAAATTTAAAAAAGTCTCCTCCTCTCTCCCCAGTCACTGCGGTGTTACATCAGTTCTTTTGTAACTATGATGCGTTCAAAAATGGATGCATCACTTGTGATTTCCACGAAAGAAGAACAGCATGCAGTGATTAGTTATTTTGTGGTCTGAGGGTGTACTCTGTGCTGAAACAACTCACGGAAGAACATAAACAGAACAGTGGCGGCCGGTCAATAGGCAGTGAAGAATGCTACTTTAACATTATTTAAAAGTAATTATTGAACATATTATTTATTTTAATAATGAAATCTAATTATTTAGTCACAATATTCCGCTGTATTTCTTAATATAATTTATTTGCAAAAAAAAAAAATCTAAACTATATTACATTCATTTATGTTTGTGTACGCGGGCTGCCACGAGTGCCTAAGTAGGCACATAATTTTTTTAAAAAGCATGTGATCTAAGGGCCCTCACACTTTTGTTCTTAGCGAATCAATATTATTTTTAAATATTTGTGCTCATGTGATTGGACCACAGGCATGTGTAGTGGTTAGGTCTGGGTTTGATTCCCAGCCAGGCTCGATTCCGGTCTCTGTGTGCATGGCGTTTGCATGTTCTCCCTGTGCTTGGTGGGTTTCCTCCGGGTACTCCGGTTTCCTCCCACAGTCCAAAGATATGCAGGTTAGGCTAAATGACATTCCCAAATTGTCCGTACTGTGTGAATGGGTGTGTGTGTGCCCAGCGATGGATTGGCACCCTGTCCAGGGAGTACCCTGCCTCATGCCCTCAGCCTCCTGGGATAGGCTCCAGGTCAGTGGTGTAGACGATGATGAGTGATTGGATCATTCTCAACGAGTCTTATTGACGGTCAGCAGATTGTTAGTTAATGTATTGAATAGTGATTGACGTGGAAGCCAACTGAAGATGAGAGAAAATTCTGTAATTTCTTTGCTAAAATACTCCTTCACAAAGCGATGGAATGAAGAAAGAAAAAAAGTTAAAGAGCTTGTACCAGATCAACCTGATCTTCTAATTAAGTAGCAGTCAAGTGATCACAGCCAAGTCTACACTCTGTGCTTTTCCAGCACTTCTTATGTCTATTTACAGGCGATTATTAAAAATGTAATTTAGTTTGTGCCCCCCCCCCACCTCCCAAAAAAAAAAATTGCACCAGCTGCCATTGAAACAGAAGCGTTCGGATATCTGCAAACACAATTTGGGCTGATATTATAAAAAAGGTGAAACTTTCTTAAAGAAAATCATTACTGGATGGATCACCACGACCTGAGAGAGTATGGAACGTTCCGATTACATTCACAAAATAGCATGAACTATTACACTATAATCCAAAAGACTCTTTGCTTCTAAATATTCCTGATATTTTTAAATAAGGAAATAAAGAATGCTGGAGATTCTCTTTTTTCAGAGTAATTTATTTATATTTTGTTGCTTCCTAAAACTAAACTAAAACTTCACTGCTTTCTTAATGAGAAATGTGCTTGTTTATTTGCATTAATTTCCTAGAAAATACCAAGTGATCAAGTACTTAATTCCCACTATTTGAGGTTTCTTTTCTGTCTCAGGTCAGTGTTCGACACCACAGACTCATTAGCAGCTTATAAGCCCAAGTATATTATGCTAAGCAGCTGATAATATTGCGGTATTTCTGTATAAGCTGCTTTATTTAAAAGGTAATGGTACATAATTCATGTAAACAAATCACTGCTCAGCAAAGAATGGAGGCACACTGTGCAAGTGGATTTATGTCATTATACATATCACTAACCACAGGTTAAACAATTAATTTTTCCACATCAATTACTCTTAAAATGAGGGGCATTCCCCTGTATAATCCCCTGCTACAGTAATGAACTTACCCAGTGTACTTGTACTGTATGTGACAAATTAAATTTAATTTGAATTTCATTAGTGATGGGATACCATCAGCATGCCGTACAGTAGCTACAGTATGATCCGACTGCCTGATTCATGCTGGCCTCCCAGGAACTCCTTTGAGAGCCCAAACATGTGAAAATGGCTTGGGGCGAAGTCAGGACTGTATGGGGTGATGTGGCAACAACTCCCAGCTGAGTTCTTGTAATTATTAGTAGTATTAGTAATTGTGTGCACAGTTCCCACAGACAAATGGATCTCTTTAGCAAATTGCCAACAAGTATGTGTGTGCCCTGTCCAGGATATATCCCACCTTGTACCCCATGTCTCCTGGGATAGGCTCCAGGCCCTTTGAGACCCTGTATACAGCATTGTTTTTGAGATTTCAAAAACAGAAAAGTTGTTAGCAGTACATTTTTCCTTTTGTTAACCAACACTTTACCAAAAAGCCAATCGGATTGCAAACTTTAAGGTTTTGCCGTTGGTTTGCACTGCACCTCGTACCTTTAGGGCTGGGGGTTTGATTCTTGCCTTTCCTCCAAGAACTTGGGTTTCCTCGCACAGTCCAAAGACATGCAGGATAGACTGACTGCCGTTTGAAATTCGCAGCAGTGTATGATTGGGCGAGTAAGTAAATATGCTTGTGCCCATCCAGGGTGAACCCTACCTTGTGCCACCAAGTGACCTGGTATAGGGTCCAGGTTTGCCCCGACATTAAGCAGGATAAACGGTAGGATAGATGATAGATGGTTGGATGTTTTTATTAATTCATTACAGTAGAAATGAAATAATATTAATAGTTACAATATATACAATTAAGTCATATATCTTAGTATTGAGATTTAATAATAACTGACACTGTGTAGTAAAGATTAGATCTAAATATATATTCAGGTGTGTATAAGGTATATAAGGTACATTTGGTCATGAGTGTTTTGAAATGTTATATCCTTGCTTTCCATCCAATCTCAGCCAAAAAGCCTCAGGTGACCCTTTTTGTCCTGGCTGTCATTGTTTTTCCCATAGGTTTCAGCTTCTCTGAAATAGACAGATGTTAATGGAGAGTTTGTAAAGCTCTAAAGGGCTGTGAACATTGCATTAGAGCCTGAGGCTTTCTAAACCATTGGTCTGGTAAAAGAATAAAGCAAACACCAAATGGGAAGAGGAGTTGTGACATGATGGAGAGAGGGAGGATGACGGTAACAAAGTTGAGTGTTTACATCAAAGCAAGAGGTTGAAATATACAGTAGTACATTTTACTGTAGTATGCCTCTGTATATGATCTTGTAATGATTATGTCCTTAGTATGTACATGCTGTGATGTTGGATTCAATTGAAAACAATTTGCAGTATATACATTCTATTAAATAATAATATTTTTCAAAAGTGAGAGTAAAGATAAGAGTGCTTTTTTTTGTGTGTCTATATGCAAGAGAGTCTGTTGCTAAGAGCCTTTGCACAGAGAATAAACAACAAGGGCAGTCATCTGTCAAGCCTGAGTGTGTGAGAGTGAGAGACTGAGCAAAGGCTATGTAGCCAAATCCAATGTTTGGCATGAGGGGCAAAAATTTTTGCCGATGTTTTTGGTACAGTTTTATTTGACTTACATTAGACCAATCTGTTTCAGGGTATCCTTATCTCTGCTCCAGATAATGAGAGAACGTGTGTGTCAACATTTGCTCATTATTTTGTACTATGTATAGAGCATTTATATGACCCTGTAGCATGCTGGCCTCTGTTTGAGCAGTAGAGTGTGTTTGTGGAGTGGAGTATGTTTGGATCCCTAACGTTTGGTTTAAGTAAGAAACTCTATTATACAGGTTATTTATGAAAAACTGAATTCCAGTCCTTCATTCATCCATCTTCAGTATGCACTCCATCCTGAACAGGGTCATGGTACATAGCTTCAGAGTCTAGGCTGAGAAATGTGAGAGCGAGGCAGGAATACTCCGTGGTTAGGATCACAGGCTCCAAGCACACACACATTATTAGAAACAATTTGGAGCACTGTGTCATCCAATAGAATTCCAGAAAATAAGAAAATGAATTATGGATGTGTTCTGTAATGGAATGTTGCAATATTATAATATTACTGAGAGGATCAAAAAGGTTTTTAGAGGATAAAAAAGACATGATATAAGAGAATATGACAGATAAAAGGGGGAAACTTTATTAAAAAGCGATGCGAGTCTGTGAGCTTGCCCACTCAATGTGCTTTTTTTATTATTATTAGTGCTATACAGTAAAAAAGTGATTTTATTAGAAATAAAAAAATGATAAAATAGCTAATGCACATCTGTACTTTCCAATAAAGGCTGTATAAAAGTTTGGTCAAATTCCCGTCAACGGTTTCTAGAGGAAAAGCGTGTCAAAGACGGACAATGAATGCCATTACTGCTGCTTATTTGTGAAACGACGGATAGTGATCTGTATGTGTTGCCTATTCTTTGCAGGGAATGATATCATATGAGAGCCATCATATTCCCGCTTATTATAAGGAATGAAAAGCTGTGAGGGCAAAGCTACTGTAAGCTCTTCTCTTCTTTATTTTGTCTGTTTTTATTTTGTATTTGTTGAAAAAGTGCTAGAACATTTGCTTCTTTTAGAGATTCTTCTAGATGAAAAACATTTCAGATGCACTTATCCTTTTGTTCCCATAGGAAAAGTACTATTGAATATGCTATATTGTTTTTTAGCCATACTGTTGTCAATTTACTACAGTAAACTATAGTATACTCTAGTAAATAACTACACTATAGTATATACTGTATCGTTTTTTTCTGATTTGCTTTCGTTCTGCCAAATGGCTAAATGTGGATGTATTTGTTTTTGTGTGTTTCAGCTTCACACACAATTACTCAGGCACCCTATTTATATCTGGAGTTCATTTGAAAGTCTTTCCCATGCCTGAAATGACACAAAATTACAGCTATCAAAATGTGCAGACGTTATTATCCAAAGGACAGGCAGCGTATCCATCCCAGGTCACAAGACGAGACTGGGAATGGTGGAATCCTGACCGAGCAAAAAAATGCTTGCAAGGTTCAGAACCAAATAGGGCCAGCACTCCTAGCTGTGTGAAAAATCCGTGGGGTCAGGTATCCACAATCAAACTATGGTCATCTGTCAAAAATCAGTGGAGGACCAGACCTCATTAGGTTGTGTGCTTTGGAGAGGTGATGAATGTGGAAATGAGATCAGACCATACACTCCAAGTAAAAACATGTGTGTATGTGTCAAGTGCTCAGTTGGTAACGTCAGAATTTTATTTTTGTGGGTGTGAGTAGCGAGAGTGAGAGGCACTTATATCTGCGCTCTCTCCTGTGTTCTCTCCTGTAGCTGTGCATGTGTTGAAATTGTCTTGCATGCTTTCCTCTAGCTTGATAAGTGATTATTACTCACATGGTATTGTTCTGTCAGACCATTAGTCATGTGTCAGAGAGTCACAGCCTTATAAAACTTTTGCACACTTTACTGATCACACATTAACTTCAGTGTCTAGGGTTGTCACAACAGTTTCCAACTGAAAAAAAAATCTTCACTTCAGGGAAATTTCAAAACGCCAGTTTAAACTTATCTGCATGTCTTTGTACTGTGGGAAGAAACCAGAGTGCCTCGAGGGAACCCAGCAAACGTTGGGAGAATATGCAAACTCCACGCAAATAGCCCATGGGCAGAAATTGAACTGTCCACCATGAAGGTGTGATTCAATTACGTTTAATACAATTCAATATGATGCTTGTCCCCAAATAAAATGGTAAAAATTAAATTGTAGAAAATTAAAAGCCCACATACAATCACATTAGACAACACACTGCAAAAATGTTTTAATGGTGGTTTAATGACTCTAAATGAATTCTCTAAATGATATTTACATCTTAATTATCAGAATACAATTTGTGTGGGATGCTAGTCCATCACAGAGAATCTCTCTCTCTCTCTCTCTCTCTCTCTCTCTCTCACACACACACACACACAAAGCCTTTCATAAATTTGCAGCTTAGCATAGCCAGTGGATTTCCTACCACAGTCCAAAAGATATGAAGGTTAGGCTAATTGGTGTTTCCAAATTGCCCGTAGTGTGTGAATGAGAGTGTGAGTGTGTACTGTATGTGTGTGCTCTGCGATGGACCCTGTCCAGGGTGTAGCCTGCCTCATGCCCTAAGCCTCCTGGGACAGGCTCCAGGTCCCCGCGACCCTGAATACAGGATAAAGCGGTATAGAAGATGAGTGGGTGAGTGAGGCTCAGGCTAAGAGACAGTACTCCAAGAGAGTTGCCCATCGCTTCAACGACAGCAGAGACACACGGAGTCTGTGGCAAGGGATACAGACCCTCACTGATTACAAGCTGCCACAGAGGACATGTGACAGCTCTATCTCTCTGCTGAATGAGCTGAATGCATTCTTTGCCCGTTTTGACACCCACAACAGCACCACGACACAGAAACACCCACCTCAGCCCGGCGACCACGTGATGACGCTTTCCTCAGAAAGCGTGAGAAGATCCTTCCGCAGGATTAACGTGCGCAAGGCCCCGGGTCCTGACAACATTCCGGGCCGAGTATTGAGAGACTGTGCGGGGGAACTCACGAATGTCTTTACGGACATTTTCAACATCTCTCTGAGTCAGGCTGTTATCCCCACATGCTTTAAAACCACCACCATAATCCCAGTACCTAAGAAAACATCTCCCTCCCGTTTCACTGACTTCCGCCCAGTTGCACTTACTCCCATCATTATGAAGTGCTTTGAACGGCTAGTCATGCAGCAGATCAAGACTGCCCTCCCCCCCTCCATGGACCCCTTCCAGTTTGCTTATCGGTCCAATCGCTCAACCGATGATGCCATTGCTACGGCCCTCCACTCAGCGCTCACCCACTTGGAAAACAAAGACTCCTACGTTAGAATGCTGTTCATCGACTTCAGCTCAGCGTTCAACACAATCATCCCACAACAGCTCACTCATAAACTGATACAGCTGGGGATCAGCACCCCTCTGTGCAACTGGCTGCTGGACTTCCTGACTGGCAGACCTCAGGCAGTGCGGGTCGCCAACAACACTTCCAGCACCATCATGCTGAACACTGGGGCCCCCCAAGGATGTGTGCTGAGCCCCGTCCTCTTCACGCTGCTGACCCATGACTGCATACCATCACACAACTCCAACCTCTTCATCAAGTTTGCGGACGACACGACTGTGGTGGGTCTCATTAGCAACAATGATGAGACTAACTACAGGAACGAGGTGAGCTGCCTGGCCAGGTGGTGCACAGACAACAATCTCTCCCTGAACGTGGAAAAGACAAAAGAGATTGTAGTCGATTACAGGAGAACTTACACCCAACACTCTCCGCTGTCCATCAATGGTGCGATCGTGGAGAGGGTAAGGAGCACCAAGTTTCTGGGTGTGCACATGACGGAAGATCTCTCCTGGTCCATCAACACTACAGCACTAGCTAAGAAAGCTCAACATCGTCTCTACTTTCTCCGTAAGCTGAGAAGAACCGGAGCCCCGACACCCATCATGCGCATCTTCTACAGAGGCACCATTGAGAGCATCCTGACCAGCTGCATCACTGTGTGGTACGGCGCCTGCAATGCGTCCTGCCAGAAAACTCTCCAGCGCATAGTGAGAGCAGCTGAGAAGATCGTTGGTGTCTCTCTCCCCCCCCTCCTGGACATTTACAACACCCGCCTCACACGAAAAGCTATTAACATTGCCCGTGACCCTACCCACCCGACTCAGAGCTTCTTTAGTCTGCTACCATCAGGGAGGAGACTAAGGAGTCTCCAAGCCAGGACAAGCAGACTGAAGAACAGCTTCATCCATCAGGCGATCAGGAAGCTCAACTCTCTTCCAGCTCTGCCTCCCCTGTGCTCTTCGGCCTCTCCAACCGTTATACTCTGACTCCTTCATTTTTCACACACACTCACACACACTCACTCACACACACACACACACACACACACGCTCTCAGACAAACACTCACAAAACCTCACACACACACACACACACGTGCTTTCAGACACACAACACTCACAATAACTCACACACTCACTCACTCACACATACACTTGCACCTGTCACTTTGTGCTCCAGGCACCATTGGTACTTTCACTAGCTCAAACCGGTGAGGAAAAAAAAAAAAAAAAAAAAACATTCCTTGTTCACACTGGATTTATTTCCCATTTTGTTTACTGATTCATATAGCTCATTATGTTGTCACTTGTCACTTTCTTATCAACTAAAATAAGCACACTTGCACTATTCCGATTGCACTGTACCGTTTGTCTCCATAACTGCCTTCTGTGTTGCTAACTGTCCCTTTTTGCAGGATAGTAACTAAATTACCTCACCTCTGTTGCCTTTCTAAGTTTGTGTTATTTAAATCTCTTTTTTTTTTTTTTTTTTTTTTTTAAACCTCTTCAGTGTTATTTGTAACTAGGGCGAGAGAAACGTAATTTCGATTCTCTATATGTATGCACTGTACATGTAGCAGAATTGACAATAAAGTTGACTTTGACTTTGATGTAATTGAATATGAGAGAGTGAGCATAGCCAATTTCACAACCAGTTCCAAGTGTTTTGGAAAATGTCTCAAAATGACTAGCAGGTGTTCTCTATAAGCAAATAAAACTTTAATTAGTGCTATTTTATGTTAAACTAGACCTCAGAGACCAACATTCAACCAACTTGAACTATTTATTTCACTTCTCCTTTTCTGCTCCTGGTGGTTTGGTATGGTTGTATAATTGTAATATTACCATAATGGTGGATGGTAAATAGTTTCAAATATTCAGTGGAACCTCGGATCAGTTTGCGAGCTTTCCGCATGACGAGCAAAATGTTTAAATTAATTTTTACTAGCTAAATGAGCGGGTCTTTATAAACGAATACCATCGAGTATCATGTACTGTAGCATGCACGCACTTCTTGTTGGAGCATTTTTTATTTTGTGTTTGTATGTGTGTGTGTGAAAGTTATCCTACACAGCAGCCTCCAACCACCTATAAGTTCTGTAATTTGTGTTTTTTTTGTGCCTTCTCGGTATCCGCTTTGTATTTGTTTCTTTGTATCTATTGAGAAAATCTCTGACAGAAAAAATAAAATGCACGTGCTATTTGTTTGAAAACTTTATTCAGATGCTGTGAGCCTGAAAGAGATAAAGGCTAATAAAATCTCATCACTCAGACAGACCTCTCATTCACATCACCCAAGAACATTAAATAATGGCACGCATATCCCTCGCACAAATATCCACAATTTATCACAATTCTATCTGTTGAAACAGCTTGACTGTTCAAAGTGCAGTCTTGACTTAAGTGTAAAGTGTAAAACGTCTTGCAGATCTGGATTTAGTATTTCCTTATTCAAATATGTCACCTTGTCTCCTTATATATATATATATATATATATATATATATATATTTTTTTTTTTTTTTTAATCTGAGGTTAGTGTTTTCAGCAATCTTTTTCAACTACCTGCTGCTGTTTGCTCCAGTCTCTGAGTGCCTGGGTAAAATTGACAAAATTGTAGACCTTGTGATTAAGGTGCAATACAGAGAACTTACATAACTATAAAATGAAGCCACACAGAAAAAGCTCTGCTGTTGAGATGAAATGTGTGTGTGTGTGTGTGTGTGTGTGTGTGTTTTCTTTGTGTTGAGGCCCAAGTCTAAAATGTGCCAGAGCATCTTCTTGTACTGGAAATTTAAATATATACTTTGCTAAATCACAAAACACACCATAAGACAAAATGCTCAAACACACACAATGTTTTGGTAGATTAGACATGTAGCTGGGTACTAAAATGATTTTAATTCAGTATGTTCAATTTATATACTATTTCAAAATTGTTGTGTTTATATATAAAATAATATCAACTAAAAGATTTTTGGCATTTAAAAAAAAAATCTTTTTGAATAATCCTCTCAGAAACCCCATCAATGCCTCATGTTCGCCATCTAGCCAATATATATAAAATTATGGATATGATTCCTGGCTTATGTTAGCAAGATAGCTCGCTACACCACCATCATTACCATTTACCAAATTTGGTTATTTTAAATTCTTCTAAGAAATACTGTCAAGAGAGTTTATACAAACTAGCTAGTTACCCATGCTAGTGAAGACTGAACATTTATGAATATAACATATTTTCATTTACAAATTTCCAAGGAATCCTTGTGCTTGCAAGTTTCCTAGCTAGTTTGAGCTAGCTAGCTAGGAGCACAAGTAAAAACTATAAACCCTTATATAACCTAATATATTTGAACAATTCTCTTAAAAATGCTGTTCAGGCTAGTTCAAGTGCCATTATTTAATTGAATATTACAAACATTTATGAATAAGAATTTCACAGAATTAATGTCAGTGTTAGCTCTAGTTGTTTAGCTGGCTAGCAATACCAGTGAAGGCTATGCATACAGTATGGAATATACTTAAAAATCCTGTCAGGTTAGCTCATGTTAGTTGAATAGTGTTTAAAATCCATATGTAAGAATAACATCATTTTCTATTCTTGTTCGGTTTGGAGAATTTTCCTAAATATTTTTTCCGTTCATTGTTATATCAGAAACATTTTGTTCTCAAAAAGCAGTATTCCTATACTGTTGGAATCCATGAAAAAACCTGGGCTTCTCCCACTCTTAAATACTAGTTTATCTGTTGTACACAATGAGTGCACTATGCAACAGTGTAAGAGAGATAGAAAGAGAGACTATGAAATCAGTTTTGCAGGAGATTAGTTTATGGCAGAGGTGTCCAACCCTGGAAAATTTCTTCAGCAGAGTGTACATCCAACTTGCAACAAAACTACATTTTGCCAAAGAGAAGAGCCCCTGGAGGTGGGTAGGGCAGTTGTGGTGGATGGAGTTTAATAGCAGCACTGAATCTTTCTGTTCTGAAGCAATAAAGAAAGTAGGAAATTTCACAAGTGCTGGCTGCTGGTCTTTGCATTTCAACACCACTTTTGTCCTCTGCACACAGTTATATGTAGGGGCCAAGTTTTAGTTTTTTCCCCTCACCTTTTTGGAAATGCTTTACATTAAGGTTGAGATTACTTAAGATTTTGTTGACAAAACAAATATTCCACACCTGCATCATGTAGAAAGGGTGGAACATTGGGTTCAAAGTTGGTGAGATCTCCAAGTATGTAGACGTGTCCAAGGACTTAATATTGTTGGTCCTTTTACTCGTCCTTTTTTCATTGTGGATGATGGATGGATCCAACCTCGTTCCACTTTTTTTGCTTTCCAGTACACTGAATTGAGAAAAAAACGCCAAGCAGTTTATCATGTTTTATAACAGTTAGTAATTTAAATTAATCAATGGGGAGTTATACTGGCCGGTTTTGATTATTGAAGGGTTTTAATCCCCACCCCCATAAATTTACAGTACTCCTAAAACTTGAAGTAATAAAAACATCTACAGTATAGAGGACTTTGTGTTTTCTCTGTACCATTTCTCGCGGTGCATGGTTTTTGTCAAAAACAAAACAACTTGATTAATTAATTAATGTATTTATTTTGTTCTTTAATCATGTATTAATTTGAAATGTAACTATAAATAATAGGAAATTGTGAACGAACAAACCATTTTGGAATGCATTCTTGTAGAAACATGTAGTTAATATACGTAAAACACACAACTGTGTGTTATGTTACAGATATGAAACAGAACTGTGTTTCACATCAGGACAATCCAAGATTGATTTTTCATTTAAAGCAATGCCCCACATCATGTTACCTGATATAATGAATGATAATAAACTAGATAAACCTTTCCGTAAAAAGTGCTTTTGCAGGATGTATGCTATTCTGTATATTATACATTAACATATAAGAGTCCATATTCATGGAGTAGTGAACTCGTATGCACATGATGCCATCCATCTGGGGTTTGTCAGTTACTAACACTAATAAAACAGAGAACAGAGAACAAAAAGAACACAGTCCTTCAAATAAACAAGTTCAGGCTTCGTTCCATTAAATAGATCATACACCCAATTCAACTTGTATACTGTAGTCTAATAGTCACTAATTAAAGTCAGAAACTCTTCTGCATGGGACTAATGGGAGTTGAGCCACTTGCTTAAAAGCACTTTGGCAGAAATAAGCTCTAAGCCGATAAGCTCTAAGCTGAAGTATTTAAGATTAAGAATGAAATAAAGAGTAAGTTAACAATGAAAAAAAACTGTTAAATGAGACACTCAAAATTATTAAGTGAGTTAAGTAGTAGTTTGTCAAACATTAGGACTACCAGGACTGCAAAATTATATTGAACCTAGTGGTTTATATACAATGAGCATTCAAGTCAAACTGTGACTTATTAAGATTTTTTCCCCCTGAATTTAGGTGTAAGGTATAATGGAGGATTGAGATTTACAGAAGACTTCAAGCACAGTATAAAACATTTGAATGTTCAAAATGTTTCAAAGTTGTCACGGGCGGTTCAGAAATGGCTGAGCTGAAGTGAACCCAATAGCAGACAAGCAGTGATTAACTGGCAGAAAATAATGTTTAACCTTTATTTTACATACACTGAGACTTGTGTAAGCAGATGCAGCAGGAGCAGGAGAGAGAAGCAGTGGCTGTGTGTGCTTAGTGACTGGGAGAGAGGGGAAGCCTTTAATGATGCGAGCGGAGGCGGGGCTATGACGCGAGGGAATCTCCACAATCCCGGAAGTCAAATGCCGGGAATCCTCTCGGATCTTTATGAGCCATTCCTCTTTGTCAATCCGCTTAGCACGTAGAGGTTGGAGGAATGCAGCAGCTTGTTCTCTTCGGCGCGCACCGTGGTTGTCCCTCTCCTTTGTTTTAAGGCGAAGATCGGCGCGCACCGCGAATGTATTCCCTCCGCGAACACGGGAGCGCTCGAATGCGGAAATGCTCGCGTCTGTGGAGAAGAGCCGGCTGGCGAAGAAGGCGAAGTGGTGGCTGGAAGAATCGCCTTTGTCCAGGCTAAAGTCGGTATCTGATAATCCAGCAGCGAGAGCAAACAAATCCAAACCGTGAGTACAAATCCGAATCCTGAAAGCATGCGAGGTCATACACAAAGATCAGTCCGACAATGACAGAAGTACCAGGAGGGGCGTAGGCGAGAGAGAAGTCCGAGAAACAGGCAGGGTCGATAACAGGCTAGGGTAAACTGAGAACTACTTGACAAAATAAACACGAGGCACACAAGTAAGATACTGCGGCACTGAATGGTCTTCTCAGCGTGCTTAAAAAGTCTAGAGATGATTGCATGATCAGGTTCAGGTGTGCTCGAGCGGCAGGTGAGCTTGCTGGAGGAAAAACCTGGAGTGGAGTTTTAGGGTTTGGACGTGCTGGGTTGATCTGGCTGGCATGTGACAGTACCCCCCCTCCTACGAACGCCACCTGGCGTTCTGGCCGGTGCGTTAGGATGTTGCTGGTGGAAATCCTCAATGAGGGATGGGTCCAAAATGAATCTTGACGGAATCCAGCTTCTTTTCTCTGGGCCATAGCCCTCCCAATCTACTAGGTACTGGAGGCCCCTGCCTCGTCGTCGAGCCTTCAACAGTCTTCGTACGGTGAATGCTTCACCGCCATCGATGACTTGGGGAGGAGGAGCTGGGCGGGTGGGAGGACTTAGTGGGCAGGAGACCAGAGGTTTGATCTGGGAGACGTGAAATGAGGGGTTTATCCGGCGCATAGTGGAGGGAAGACGGAGTCTGACAGTGCAGGGGTTGATGACTTTAATTATCGTAAATGGGCCAAGAAACCTGGGGGACAATTTCCGAGAGATGGTCTTGAGGGGGATATTACGAGCGGACAGCATGACCCTTTGGCCCACTCGATAGGGCGGTGCTCGGGAACGTCGCCGGTCGGCTTGTTGTTTGAAGGTTGAGACAGTCCGGCGGATCTTTGATCTTGCGTTTAGCCAAGTTCTCCGGCATCTGTGGATGAAGGCTTGAACCGACGGGACCGAAACCTCTGCCTCCTGAGAGGGGAACAGGGGAGGCTGGTAACCGAGAGAGCACTGGAAAGGCGAGAGGCCGGTAGCTGACGTGGGCAAGGAGTTGTGGGCATATTCGATCCACGGGAGCATCCGGCTCCAAGAACGCGGCTCTTTGGAGGTCATACACCGGATGGCTGTTTCAAGGTCCTGGTTGGCCCGCTCTGTCTGCCCATTAGTCTGTGGGTGATACCCTGAAGACAAACTGGGCGTAGCACCGATCAGCTTACAGAAGGCAGACCAGAATTGTGCCGCAAATTGGGGTCCACGGTCCGACACAATGTCTATCGGGAGCCCATGAAGCCGGAAAACATGAGTGACTAGCAGTTCCACTGTCCCTTTGGCTGTAGGGAGGCTTGATAGGGGAACAAAGTGAGCTGCCTTGGAAAAACGGTCCACGATAGTGAGAACACAGGCGTGGCCTTCGGACTCGGGCAGTCCGGTGACAAAATCAAGGGCTATGTGGGACCAGGGCCTGTGCGGGATTGGAAGAGGTCTAAGGTGTCCAGCAGGCGGCTTGTTGCTGGCTTTATTCCTTGCGCAGTCATCGCAGGCACTCACGAAGCGGCGGATGTCATCTCTCATGGTGGGCCACCAGAAGCGTTGCTGGACCAGAGCTAGAGTGCGTGCTGCCCCCGGGTGACAGGCCAGCCTTGAGTCATGCCCCCATTCCAGGACACGAGGTCGTTCTGCCTCCGGGACAAAGAGTTTGCCTGTTGGTGTCTCTGGGGGACCGGGTCCCTGGTTGAGTGCCGTTCTGACTCGTGACTCGACGTCTAGCAGTGCTGCCCCTACCAGGCATTGAGGAGGCAAAATGGTGGTATCAGATGCTTGATCTTGGGCTGGTGAGAACTGACGGGAAAGAGCGTCTGGTTTAGTGTTCTTCGAGCCCGGTCGGTAGGACAAGGAGAAATTGAAACGAGGAAAAAAAGGGACCACCTTGCTTGTCGGGAATTGAGGCGTTTGGCCGTTCTTAGATATTCCAGGTTTTTGTGGTCCGTCCAGACCAGGAACGGGGCCTCGGTTCCCTCCAGCAAGTGTCGCCACTCCTCTAATGCCAGTTTTACAGCTAGTAGCTCTCGATCCCCAATGCCGTAGTTCCTTTCAGTGGGTGAGAGTCGGCGGGAGAAAAACAGCAGGGGTGCAGTTTGTTGTCCTTGGGAGACCTTTGCGATAGAACCGCCCCTACTCCGGAGTCTGAGGCGTCCACCTCGACAACGAACTGAAGGGACGGATCAGGCTGTTGGAGAATCGGAGCTGAAGTAAAACGCCTCTTCAGTTCCCGGAATGCCTCGGCTGCTTGTCCCGTCCAAGTAAATGGGCACTTTATTGAGGTCATGGAGGTGAGTGGCATGGCTACTGAGCTATAGTCACGGATAGATCGCCTGTAAAAATTGGCGAAACCCAAGAAACGCTGGAGGTCCTTACGGGTGGTTGGGAGGGGCCAGTCAGTAACGGCTCGTAGCTTGGCGGGGTCCATCTGGATCTTGGAAGGAGCAATGATGAAGCCCAGAAAAGAAACAGTGTTACGGTGAAATTCACATTTTTCGGCCTTGATGAAGAGCTGGTTTTTAAGAAGCCTCTGAAGCACCTGGCGAACATGTCTTGTATGTTCCTCCATGGAGCGGGAGAAGATGAGAATCTCATCCAGATAGACAAAGGCAGATACATCGATGAAATCCCTAAGGACATCGTTGACCAAGGCTTGGAAGACTGCCGGGGCGTTGGCCAACCCGAAGGGCATTACAAGATATTCATAATGACCAGATGAGGTGTTAAAAGCGGTCTTCCACTCGTCTCCCTCCCTAATTCTAACGAGGTGATAGGCACTGCGGAGGTCCAACTTGGTAAAGATCTGGGCCCCCTGCAGGAGGTCAAAGGCTGTTGACATCAGGGGTAGGGGATACCGGTTTTTAACGGTAATGTCGTTAAGCCCTCTATAGTCGATACAGGGGCGCAGGGACCCATCTTTTTTGGACATGAAGAAGAAGCCTGCCTCGGGGGGAGATGATGATGGTCGGATAATACCGGCGGCTAATGATTCTGAGATGTATTTATCCATGGCCTTTCTTTCGTGTTGGGAGAGTGAGTAGAGATGTCCTCGTGGTGGAGTCGTACCAGGAAGGAGGTCAATGGCACAGTCATAGGGTCGGTGTGGTGGTAGAGAAGTCGCCCGGGACTTGCTGAAGACCATTCTGAGATCACTTGGGACCGAGGAGAGGTCAGGAAACTCCTCAGAAGAGATTATTACTGGAGAGGGACTGAGCGCAGACTTGAGGCATGATGCTAGGCAGAGAGGACTCCATCTGAGGATGGCGTTGTTCTGCCAGTCTATTTGTGGGTTATGGCGGATGAGCCAGGGGCATCCAAGAACGAGTTGGGCTTGAGCCTTGGGCATGATTAGGAACGATATCTCCTCTGAATGGTTCCTAGATGTCCCCAGGGTCACTGGAGCGGTCCGCCGGGTAATTGGGGGGAGGAGCGTCCCATCGAGAGCTCGGACTGACAAGGGCGGCCCCAATGGAACGGTGGGCAAGTGCAGTTCCTCGACTTTTGAAGCACTGATTAAATTCTGGTCCGAGCCGGAGTCAACAAGAGCATGAAGAACGTGGGAGAAATTATTCCAAAGGAGCAGGACGGGGAGAAGTGAGCGGTCCCTAGGCGACTGTTTTTGGCTCGCCCCCTCCAGCGTGCCTAGGTTCACTGGGGGGGCCTTGCCTTTTAATGGGCACTGGAGGCGTAGATGTCTGAACTGCCCACAGTAAAGGCACGCTCCCATCTGAACCCGACGTAGTCTCTCCTCCGGTGAGATCCGGGTTCGCCCGATCTGCATGGGTTCGGCCGGAGAGCCGGTGGAGGTGGTTAGAACAGGAGCATTGTAGGTCTTGGGCTGGGGTGGGGTAGGGACGCGGTGCCTTTGTCGGAGGCGTGTGTGCTTAGTGACTGGGAGAGAGGGGAAGCCTTTAATGACGCGAGCGGATTCGGGGCTATGACGCGAGGGAATCTCCACAATCCCGGAAGTCAAATGCCGGGAATCCTCTCGGATCTTTATGAGCGATTCCTCTTTGTCAATCCGCTTAGCACGTAGAGGTTGGAGGAATGCAGCAGCTTGTTCTCTTCGGCGCGCACCGCGGTTGTCCCTCTCCTTTGTTTTAAGGCGAAGATCGGCGCGCACCGTGAATGTATTCCCTCCGCGAACACGGGAGCGCTCGAATGCGGAAATGCTCGCGTCGGTGGAGAACAGCCGGCTGGCGAAGAAGGCGAAGTGGTGGCTGGAAGAATCGCCTTTGTCCAGGCTAAAGTCGGTATCCGATAATCCAGCAGCGAGAGCAAACAAATCCAAACCGTGAGTACAAATTCGAATCCTGAAAGCATGCGAGGTCATACACAAAGATCAGTCCGACAATGACAGAAGTACCAGGAGGGGCCTAGGCGAGAGAGAAGTCCGAGAAACAGGCAGGGTCGATAACAGGCTAGGGTAAACTGAGAACTACTTGACAAAATAAACACGAGGCACACGAGTAAGATACTGCGGCACTGAATGGTCTTCTCAGCGTGCTTAAAAAGTCTAGAGATGATTGCATGATCAGGTTCAGGTGTGCTCGAGCGGCAGGTGAGCTTGCTGGAGGAAAAACCTGGAGTGGAGTTTTAGGGTTTGGACGTGCTGGGTTGATCTGGCTGGCATGTGACAAAAGTAGGTCGTGTGAATTATGATCTTGATTAGGATTTAAATTTGACGCATATCCAAGCTGTGAAGAAGTTGTTTTATGTTCTGTGCATATCACAAGTGCAAAATATCCCTTAGAAGGCTATAACATAGGGCGATGAAAGCTCTCAGGACATCAGGTCATGGTATTCAAAGGCATAAGGCAGACCAAGCACCAAAATGGCTGCACTATAACTGCCTGGCATTTACTGTTTCTGAATGAGAAATGACCCTGTAATGAGAAGGAAAAGTACAGGATTTTATTTATTAAAAGGATGGTTCCTATAATTAATGCATTCATTATTTATATGAATATTCACATTGTTATATATTTGTCTGCTTAAAATTGCACAAATAAATTTTTACTTATATTTAAAAAGTAGATGGTCCACGAGTAAAAATATGTATTCCAGTTTGACTAAAATATTATTTTAAAAAGTTTTGCCTTAATGTTAAGGTCTACAATGATGTATTTTATTAAAGAAAAAGTATTAGAAAATAGAATTTCTGATCATAAAATAATTTGCACAGCTTAGGATTGGTGCATGACAAATTTTTCAATGATTAAAAAAAGGAAGATCATTAGTCAATATACATTTTTATATATTTTATGTGATATAGAATGTTGATAAAGATTTAAAGTAATGCTCAAGCTATTTGCAGGTGATATTTTTATTCTGTATATTAAAAAGCGACAAAAAATATATACTGTAGTTACACTGACCAGATAACATCAGATACATCAATTAAGTTATCAATTTATTATATCAATAAAGAACAATTTGTCTTCAGATAATTTTGCAATAATTAGCTTAATTGACCCTTCCTTGAACCACCGCCTTATTGTGGAGGAAGGGTTTGCGTGTCCCCATGATCCTGGGAGCTATGTTGTCGGGGGCTTCATGCCCCTGGTAGGGTCACCCATGTCAACGTGGGTCCCCCTTCCCATGGGCTCACCACCTGTAGGAGGGGCCAAAGATGTCGGGTGCAGTGTGAGTTGGACGGTGGCCGAAGACAGGGGCCTTGGCAGTCTGATCCTCGGCTGCAGAAGCTGGCTCTAGGGTCGTGGAATGTCACCTCTCTGGCAGGGAAGGAGCCTGAGCTAGTGCATGAGGTTGAGAAGTTCCGGTTAGATATAGTTGGACTCACCTCGACACACAGCTTGGACTCTGGAACCAGTCTCCTTGAGAGGGGCTGGACTCTCTTCCACTCTGGACTCTGGAGTTGCCACCGGTGAGAGGCGCCGAGCAGGTGTGGGCATACTTATTGCCCCCCGGCTCTAGGCCTGTACATTGGGGTTCACCGCAGTGGACGAGAGGGTGGCCTCCCTCCGCCTTCGGGTGGGGGGACGGATCCTTACTGTTGTTTGCGCTTATGCCCGAACAGCAGTTTGGAGTACCCGCCCTTTTTGGGGTCTCTAGAGGGGGCTCTAGAGAACGTCCCTCCTGGGGACTCCATCGTTCTGTTGGGGGACTTCAATGCTCACGTGGGCAATGACAGTGAGTCCTGGAAGGGCGTGATTGGGATGAACGGCCCCCCCGATCTGAACCAGAGCGGTGTTTTGTTATTGGACTTCTGTGCTCGTCACGGATTGTCCATCACGAACACCATGTTCAGGCATAAGGGTGTCCATATGTGCACCTGGCACCAGGACACCCTAGGCCGCAGTTCGATGATCGACTTTGTGGTCGTGTCGTCGGACTTGCGGCCACATGTCTTGGACATTCGGGTGAAGAGAGGGGCGGATCTGTCAACTGATCACCACCTGGTGGTGAGTTGGCTCCGTTGGCGGGGTAGGATGCCAGTCAGGCCTGGTAGACCCAAACGTATTGTGAGGGTCTGCTGGGAACGTCTGGCAGAGTCCCCTGTCAGGACGAACTTCAACTCCCACCTCCGGCAAAGCTTCAACCACGTCCTGGGGGAAGTGGGGGACATTGAGTCCGAATGGACTATGTTCCACGCCTCCATTGTCGAGGCGGCCGACCGGAGCTGTGGCCGTAAGGTGGTCGGTGCCTGTCGTGGTGGCAACCCAAGAACCCGTTGGTGGACACCGTCGGTGAGGGATGCCATCAAGCTGAAGAAGGAGTCTTACCGGGCCTTTTTGGCTGGTGGCACTCCGGAGGCAGCTGATAGGTACTGGCAGGCCAAGCGGAATGCAGCTTCGGTGGTTACTGAGGCAAAAACCCGGGCGTGGGAGGAGTTTGGGGAGGCCATGGAGAATGACTTCCAGACGGCTTCAAAGAGATTCTGGTCCACCATCCGGCGTCTCAGGAGGGGAAAGCAGTGCACGGTCAACACAGTGTATAGTGGGGATGGTGCGCTGCTGACCTCGACTCGGGACGTTGTGGGTCGGTGGCTGGAGTACTTCGAAGACCTCCTTAATTCCACCAACATGCCTTCCGATGAGGAAGCAGAGTCTGGGGACATAGAGGTGGACTCTTTCATCTCTAGGGCCGAGGTCGCCGAGGTAGTCAAAAAGCTCCGTGGTGGCAGGGCCCCGGGGGTGGATGAGATCCGCCCGGAGTTCCTCAAGGCTCTGGATGTTGTAGGGCTGTCATGGTTGACACGTCTCTGCAACATTGCATGGACATCGGGGACAGCGCCTCTGGACTGGCAAACCGGGGTGGTGGTCCCCCTCTTCAAGAAGGGGGACCTGAGAGTGTGTTCCAACTACAGAGGGATCACACTTCTCAGCCTCCCCGGGAAAGTCTATTCTGTGGTCGTGGAAAGGAGGGTCCATCGGATAGTCGAACCTCGGATTCAGGAGGAGCAGTGTGGTTTTCGTCCGGGTCGCGGAACAGTGGACCAGCTCTTCACCCTTAGCAGGGGTCCTGGAGGGGGCATGGGAGTTTGCTCAACCAGTCTACATGTACTTTGTGGACTTGGAGAAGGCATTCGACCGTGTCCCTCTGGGAGTCCTGTGGGGGGTACTCCGGGAGTATGGGATATCGGATTCCCTGTTAAGGTCCCTGTACAACTGGTGTCGGAGCTTGGTCTGCATTGCCGGTAGTAAGTCGGACCTGTTTCCGGTGAGAGTAGGACTCCGACAAGGCTGCCCTTTGTCACCGATCCTGTTCATAATTTTTATGGACAGGATTTCTAGGCGCAGCCAGGGCGTTGAGGGAGTACAGTTTGGTGGGCTCAGGATTGGGTCACTGCTTTTTGCAGATTGTTCTGTTGGCCTCATCACCCTGTGACATACAGCTCTCACTGGATAGGTTCGCAGCCGAGTGTGAAGCGGCTGGGATGGGAATCAGCACATCCAAATCTGAGGCCATGGTCCTCAGCCAGAAAAGGGTGGAGTGCCCTCTCAGGGTTGGGAGATCCTGCCCCAAGATCCTGCCCCAAGTGGAGGAGTTTAAGTATCTCAGGGTCTTGTTCACGAGTGAGGGTAAAATGGAACGGGAGATCAACAGGCGGATCGGGGCAACGTCTGCAGTGATGCGGGCTCTGTATCGGTCCGTCGTGGTGAAGAAGGAGCTGAGCCAAAAGGCAAAGCTCTCAATTTACCGGTCGATCTACGTTCCTACCCTCACCTAGGGCCATGAGCTGTGGGTAGTGACCGAAAGAACAAGATCGCGAATACAAGTGGCCGAAATGAGTTTCCTCCGCAGGGTGTCTGGGCTCTCCCTTAGAGATAGGGTGAGAAGCTCAGTTATCCGGGAGGGGCTCAGAGTAGAGCCGCTGCTCCTCCGCATCGAGAGGAGCCAGATGAGGTGGCTTGGGCATCTTTAGGATGCCCCCTGGATGCCTCCCTTGTGAGGTGTTCTGGACACACCCCACCAGAAAGAGACCCCGGGGAAGACCCAGGACACGCTGGAGGGACTATGTCTCTCGCCTTGGGATCCCCCCGGAAGAGCTGGAAGAAGTGGCCGGGGAGAGGGAAGTCTGGGCATCCCTGCTGAAGCTGCTGCCCCCGCGACCCGACCTCGGATAAGCGGAAGAAAATGGATGGATGGATGGATAGCTTAATTGAACTAAACATCATTTGTCATGATTAAACACTTCCTTACAGGAATATAATATTAGATCATTAATGTGCACAGGTCCGATAGTAGACCACAAATCTTTGTGGCCACAATAGGGCCCTTCCTACAAGTACATTATGTTCATGTCTCTTCTTCTTCTTTGTCTTCCGGCTGTTCCCTTTCTGGGGTCGCCACAGCGACTCATCTGCCTCCATCTAACCCTATCCTCTGCATCATCTTCTCTTACACCAACTAACTTCATGTCCTCTCTCACTGCATCCATAAATCTCCTCTTTGGTCTTCCTCTAGAACTCCTGCCTGGCAGTTCCAACCTCAGCATCCTTCTACCGATATATTCACACTCTCTCCTCTGAACATGTACAAACCACCTCAATCTGGCCTCTCTGACTTTATCTCCAAAACATCTAACATGAGTTGTCCCTCTGATGAACTCATTCTTGATCCTATCCATCCTTGTCACTCCCAAAGAGAACCTCAACATCTTCAGCTCTTCTACCTCTAGCTCTGCCTCCCGTCTTTTCTTCAGTGCCACTGTCTCTAAGCCGTAGAGCATCGCTGGTCTCACCACTGTCCTGTACACATTTCCTTTCATTCTCACTGATACTCTTTCATTGCACAACATACCTCACACTTTTCTCCACCCATTCCAACCTGCATGTACCCGCCTCTTCATTTCCTTTGAACACTCTCCGTTTCTCTGGACCGTTGACCCTAAGTACTTAAAGTCCTGCACCTTCTTTACCTCTGCTCCCTGTAGCCTTACCATTCCTCTTGGGTCCCTCTCATTCACACACATGTATTCATATACTTTCATATACTAACCTTCATTCCTCTGCTTTACAGAGCGTACCGCCACCTCTCCAAATTTTCCTCCACCTGTTCCCTGCTCTCGCTACAAAGCACAATGTCATCTGCAAACATCATAGTCCATGGAGACTCCTGTCTTACTTCATCTGTCATCCTGTCCATCACTAGTGCAAACAAAAAGGGGCTTAGAGCCGATCCTTGATGCAGACCCACCTCCGCCGTGAACTCTTCTGTTACACCTATAGCACATCTTACCACTGTCTTAACGCTCTCATACATGTAATGCAGCACTCTAACATAATTCTCTGCCACTCCAGACTTCCTCATACAACACCACAGCTCCTCTCTCGGCACCCTATCGTACACCCTCTCTAAATCTACAAAGACACAATGCAACTCTTTATTACCTTCTCTGTACTTCTCCACTAGCATCCTCAAAGCAAATATTGCATCTGATGTACTCTTCCTAGGCATAAAACCATATCGCTGCTCACAAATTCTCACCTCTGCCCTTAACCTAGCTTCCATTACTCTTTCCCACAGCTTCACTGTATGGCTCATTAGCTTTATACCTCTGTAATTGCCACAGCTTTACACATCTCCCTTGTTCTTAAAAATCGGCACCAATACACTTCTCCTCCATTACTCTGGAATCCTCTTACTCTCCAAGATCTCATTAAGCAAATTAGTCAGAAATCTACTGCCACCTCTCCTAAGCACTTCCATACCTACACAGGTATGTCATCAGGACCAACAGCCTTTCCACTCTTCATCCTCTTCAACAACCTTCTCACCTCACTTTTACTAATATTTGCTACTTCCTGTTCCACAACAGTCACCTCTTCTACTCTTTGTTCTCTTTCGTTTTCCTCATTCAGCAACTCCTCAAAGTACTCCTTCCATCTTCCCATCACCCTCCTGGCATCTGTCAGTACATTTCCATCTCTATCTTTAATCACTCTAACTCTTTGACACAAGATGTAGTCCACCTGAGGGCTTCTGCCTCCACTCTTATATGTCACCCTATGTTCCTGCCTCTTCTATTTACTACTGCCATTTCCATACTCTTTGCAAAGTCCACCACCATCTGTCCTTCTACATTCCTGTCCTGAAGCCCAAACCTGCCCATCACATTTTCATCCCCTCTGTTCCCTTCCCCAACATGTCCATTGAAGTCTGCACCAATAACCACTCTCTCACCTCTGGGGATGCTCTGCATCACTTCATCCAACTCACTCCAGAATGTCTCCTTCTCTTCTAACACACATCCTACCTGTGGAGCATGACCACTAACAACATTGAACAAAACACCATCAATTTCCAGCTTCAGACTCATCACCCTATCTGATACTCTCTTCACCTCTAGGACATTCCTTACAAACTCCTCTTTCAGAATAACTCCTACTCCATTTCTTTTCCTATCCACACCATGGTAAAACAATTTGAACGCTGATCCTAAGCTTCTGGCCTTGCCACCTTTCCACCTGGTCTCCTGGACACACAGTATATCCACCTTCCTTCTCTGCATCATATCAACCAACTCTCTTCCCTTCACTGTCATGGTCCCAACATTCAAAGTCCCTAATATCACTCCTAAACTCTTGCCTTTCCTCTTCTCTCTCTGTTTTCGAACACGCCTTCCTCTTCTCTTTCTTCGACCAACAGTAGCCCAATTTCCACCGGCACCCTGTACTGTAGGTCAACAGCATCAGTGGCGGTCGTTGTTAACCCGGGCCATGACCGATCCGGTATGGGAAGTATATTTCTGATTTGCATCATTGATTTGGCAAATGTTTTACGTCGAATGCCCTTTCTGACACAACTCTCTGCATTTATCCAGATTTGGGACTGGCACAAGAAGACACTGGATTGCTCCCCCCCATGGTTGCATTACATTATGTACATGTCTACATATTCATATTCAGGGGTTGGACAATGAAACTGAAATGCCTGGTTTTAGACCACAATAATTCATTAGTATGGTGTAGGGCCTCTTTTTGCGGCCAATACAGCATTAATTTGACAGATACAAGTCCTGCAAAGTGGCCAGAGGGATTTTGAGCCATACTTATTGTAGAATAGTGGCCAGGTCACTATGTGATGCTGGTGGAGGAAAATATTTCCTGACTTGCTACTCCAAAACACCTCAAAGTGGCTCAGAAACTGTTAGATCCGGTGACTGTGCAGACCAGAGAGACAGAGAGCTCATCAGAGAGCAGTATATGTTTCTCATTATCCACAGCCTAAGTTTTTTTCACTGTTGGCAGCATTGAAATCGACGTTTGGCATTGGCACGAATGACCAAAGCTTTGGCCATAGAAGCCTGGTCATGTACTGTACATTGACCCTGTGGAGCTCCTGACCAACAGTTTTGGTGAAAACAGGAGAGTTGAGGTGCACATTTAATTTTGCAATGAGTTGGGCAGCTGTGATTTTATGTTTTTTGGATATAATCCGGGTTAGCACCCAGACATCCCTTTCAGACAGCTTCCTCTTGTGCCTACAGTTATTCCTGTTGGATGTAGTTCGTCCTTCTTGGTGGTATGCTGACATTACTCTGGATACCATGGCTCTTGATACATCACAAAGACTTGCTGTCTTGGTCACAGATGCACCAGCAAGATATATACTGTATATATATTGTCTGAGCCTTATTGATCATAATGAATTCAAGGTTTGTAGATCTCTATTGTTGTTCTCAGCCACTTTAACATATTATGGTGCCATCAAACTCCACTTAGACCCTGGGAATTTGCTATTGACCTGTGGTCCACTTCTCCACAATCTTGTAATTGTCCCTTGTCTGTCATTGATTATCAATATGGAGCAGGTTTTCAGGCTGGAGTTTTGGAGTAAATGAAAGCTTTTTTTGTTGGTCAGCGGGCATTGTAAATACCTTGAGATGCCATATTACCTAGTGAATGTCTTCAGTCATCCCTGAACTAGATGGTATTTGAGATGACTTACAGGTCTGTGGTGGTTTGAACAGTAGGTAAATAGAAGCCAAGAGTCTTCTCCTTCTTCTCATTAAACTTTGCTCATTTCATAGAGTGTCTGGGAAAAAGATCATATTTAGAAATGTATATAATATTTACTGCTAACACTTGTGACCATGTCTACAAGAAAACAACATTAGTTCATTTAACTATTTTACAATTTTCTCCCTAATTTAGTTGTAGACAATTCCCAACGATCTCACTGTTACAGCACACTGGCGACAAAGCAACAACTATTAATGAGGGAGGATGAAGAATATACTGCTTTACCTGACCACTTATTTTTGAACTGTTGCTCACACAATATTAAATAGAGTGGTGAAACACACTTGAAGAAAAACACTATTCATCACATCCACTTGTGAGAGCTCATGCTTGAGCCCATGATTGGCTAGTTCCTCCATGACTTGTGGTGAGAATGCAGGCTGAGAATGCCCCCCGAGAGAGTGTGGCCAACTGTTCTCTGGATTCCCAGTTATGACTGATTGGTGTATGTGCGCCATATACTGTACGTGTGCAAATGTTTAGATGGTGTCATAAATGGTGGCTCCAAATTGGGTTGGCTCCAAATTGGGCGAGCTGTAGCATCACCCAGAAATCAAACTAGCTATCTTTGGAATATGTGTTGATTGCGCTTCCGCACTTGGTGTTCTGGTGCCTTTCTCTCATGGCAAGCACTGACTTTTTTGGAGATTTGTGCTGCACTGGCTTTTCCATGGGATCAAACTAGGTGCCAATGTTAATGTTATGGCTGATCAGTGTATGTATGCCATACTGTATATGGTATGTGTTCAAATATTTACAACATGTAAAAAGTGTTCTCTTAAAATTCTTGAAAATTCATCATGCACCGTGGGTTCCCGGACTGATTGATAATTCTCTTTCCCTCCCAGTGTGTGCACACATAGTGGTTAATGTACTGCTTTTCTTTTACGTATGTAAACATGGACCAATTTTTTTTCTCCTACCAGCCTCTTGCAAATGTAAACTTCTTTAAGTTTATAAGTAGAGAGGGGATTTCCTTAACAAGACCTAATGTGCATGGAGAATGTCTGGAACAAGGTCTGGTTCAGTTGGTTGACCATACTGTGCTTGCTTGTTATATTGTGAATGAATGATGTGACTTGTTTTTAAGTAGAAGAGCACAGAGTGAATGGACACTGGCGTCCATGAGGATAAGGATGAACATTTGACATAAATCAATAATCGTATAATATAAAAAGTGATGCTAGATTCTAGAAGGTTTTTTAAATGTTACAATGTGATAGATTTTATTTACTTTTTGTTGAATGGCTGGAAATTCATTAATTTAACTAACATAGTTGACTTAAATAGGTAAAGTTGTAAAAGCTGTACATGGTGCTTCACGATGTACATAATAATGTTAAGGATGCATTAACTTATGTGCAGGATTTATTTGTTTAACATTTTCCATTGTGCGATTTTTTACAATACTGTACAGTATATATCCTAAGCACAAGGAGAGATCAAGAACTGAGTACAATTCCATCTATACTCTAGTGCATGTTGCCATGTGTTTATTCTATTTGACGCCAAAATTACTGAAAAAAATAGTCTACATGTTTCTGAACACCTCATTCTTAAGAAGCGCACATAAATCCATGAGAGAACTGGTTCTTATAAAAGCTCCACCCCTCACATGTTAAGCCATGAGATATTATTTAGGTCTACATCCACAGGACTGGTTTTCATCAGCTGCTCTGCAGGATGCATATTTCCATGTCCCAATTTCCCTAGAGCATACATGCTTGTTGAGAAGAGTACAGTACATTGCTATTCCTAGCACTACCCTTTATACTCCCTCTAACACATGCTTATGAGATGTGAACACAAAATAATAATCAGGGTTCCTTGTCATTCAGCCGGCACGCAAAGAGAGGATACCAGGCACAGGTGGTTATATGTATGCTCCATTTATTTTTGCATATTTAAAAAAAAAATGAAAATATCTACACTTGTCATGGCAATCATTCAGCCCCATGTTGACATCATTTTCCTGTATATTATTTCTATATTGTAATATATATTTATATATTTCCTGTATTCTTATTTCTACATTCATATTTTGTTAATTTTGTTCTTGGTGTTACTTTTGCTTTATTTTACATTTTACTTTTAAGTTAATTTAACTATTTTCATTCATTCATTCATTCATTCAACTATTTTCATATTTAATTAATTTTATTTGAATTTTTTGTTTGTTTGGTCAAGACAGGTCACCGTTTTTGTATGTGTGATGAATACAATTTAAATTGGATTTGTACATAAAGGAAAAAATTACTACGGCCAGAAGTTTTGACATATTCCATGAATAAATCATACAACATTGCTTCATAATAGACTCATGCAATGAATATAATTTTTTTTCAGCAAGCTGGGTGAGAGCTAATCACACACACTACTACTAATGTTTGGGATTTTTTTGGGTTTTTTTGTGTTTGTTTAGTGTTTTATTTTCTACATTTTACAACAATACTGAGGATTTCAAAATTATGAAATGACACATATGGAATTAGGTAATTATGTAACAACAACAACAACAACAACAGGAGGCTTACTTTCGTGTCTGAAAAATCCAACTGATGTTGCTGTTGTTATTGTTACATAATTACCTAAGTCCATACAGTATGTGCTATTTCATAATTTTGAAACCGAGCACACACAACCAAAGTGCACTTGCAGCCATGAAATCTGTTCAAAGTGAAATATCGGTTGCTTTATATACGTAATATTGATAGCTATATATGAAATTGCTATACAACAATTAATATTTAATTTGAAGTCCTTTATTCTTCAAAACCTGCTGGATCCGACTGGGCATAGAGTCAAAAAGACATCTGCAATACTCTGGGGTCACTCGGTCAATCCTTGTCTGCTTGATTGCTTCCTGAAGATCATGTACAGAAGACGGTTTCTTGACTGCGTCTGCCTCCTTCACCATCGTCTAACAGTTTTATATTGGGTTTAGTTCTGGAAATGGCCCAGGCTATGACTCCAGAAGCCATGTACCAACTCTTCTGCCAGATCGGCAAGAGCTAATTTGTGAAGTCATTTGTTTTGTGCACAGGGAGAACTTTAATACATAGCACATTTTGCCCCCCCCCCCCACCCCCTCCAAACATTGCATTCACTACTGACTTGTTCACAGACATAGCCTATTTGTATTTTTATATATTTCATTAAAATAAATTAGTATGGCGGCGCGGTGGTGTAGTGGTTAGCACTGTCGCCTTGCACCTCCAGGGTCTGGGTTCGATTCCCCGGCCAGGCTCGATTCCCGTCTCTGTGTGCATGGAGTTTGCATGTTCTCCCCGTGCTTGGTGGGTTTTCCTCCGGGTACTCCGGTTTCCTCCCACAGTCCAAAGACATGCAGGTTAGGCTAATTGGCGTTCCTAAATTGCCCGTGGTGTGAGTGTGTGTATGTGTTTGTGCCCTGCGATGGATTGGCACCCTGTCCAGGGTGTACCCCGCCTAGTGCCCGAAGTCTCCTGGAATAGGCTCCAGGTCCCCCGCGACCCTGAACACAGGAATAAGCGGTATAGAAAATGAATGAAAATAAATTGGTTTTGACTAAGTAACCTGATTGGATGAGAGGCATTCCATTCGTGGTGATAACAAAAGGCAACTGACTGGGGTGTTTTACTACAGTAGATGTATCATTCTGTGTCTCAGGTGTTCTAATAATAAGAATTTAAAACTACCCTGGTTACATACACTTTCTGTCGTCGTCAGCTCCACCAGCTGTGGTTAGTCAGTTCACAATAATCACAGAAGGATATGCGTTATCGGAGCAAGATAACTGAATAAATAAACAAATAAATCATTATCTGTTGATAATACATGGTGTTTATTGTATAAACGCAATATCACACTCATGGTTGTGCTGTTGTACTATCAGCTATCAGCACAGCTGTGGTGCTGCACACTTGCATTACAGCTGTGCTGATATTCATCAAAACAACACTTCCTCTCATGTGATATTGCTTACATATTTGAGCGGATATATTTCAAACAAGGAGAAAAGATAAAAATTAGCAGGCAGACCAGGGGCAGTGGTCAGATGATCTTGTAAACCTCATCTATATACTGTAGTTTTAAGCCCTGCCTACTTAGATTTGCTGCACTTCTAATACTGTAGTCCAGCTCTTAGGTCCGCCAATCCTGAGGCTGTCACAATAGATCTATTTTATTGTGATACTACTTTTAATTCTAATTATAACATGGGAAATATAATTATTACTTTCTACAAAAATGCAACTTGAGCAAGAATAAACTGAATTTCAGTGCCCTAAAGAGGTGAAGTCAACATTCAAGTGTTAAGATTTTAAAACGTTAGAAACAAATTGCCACAAATGTAGCTTAATTAACAAAATTAAAATAATTAACTCAATGTAGTGACATGTTTCACCAGGAGGGCAGTGCCTCTCTTCATTGCAGTCTAAAAACTGGACAAATCCAGTCCTACAGAATTTCCTTCATTTGTTCAACCACTTTCAATAATCAAAAGCGTTCTTAAGAATTTTATACTCTCAACTTTTTTCGTCCTGCAGGTTATCTGTTCATCGTTGATTTCTAAAATCACAAGTTTATTTGGTTTTCCTAATAATCCAAACAGTTGGTAATGATAAAGGTGAAATACCTTGTCTTTGTCTTAGGTTGAGATATTCTGATGTTTTCAACCATCAGTTGAAAAGACGCAGATGCCGTAGATTGTAGAATGTAGAACCGAGATTAAGTTAACATTTTTGAGCTGATGAAGGAGCTGGGCACACAACTGGCTAAACACTTATGATCCCCTAAAATGGGGGAGGATTATGCATAAGGTCAATAATTCCAGCACTGTTTACCCAATATGCTAGAGTACAGAGCCAAATGAATAATTATTCCTTATTTTACCTGTGTAAATATTAAATTCTATTATATTATTTTCATTAAGAAATTAATTTTAAGCCCTCATGTCATGCGAGTGGCACATGGGACTCGGCTGATGCAGATAGAGGTTCTCTGAGGACTTGTGACTGCAGAATAATGCAGTATAATATCATTGGAGGCTCAGGTTCAGAACTGGAATTTCCTACAGTTTTGTTCCTGAGCCTCCAATAACGAAACTGGACTCTTAAACACACCTTAAACATGTGTACTGTATGTGTATGGAGTTTGCATGTTCTCCCCATGCTTGGTGGGTTTCCTCCTGGTACTCCGGTTTCCTCCAACACTCCAAAGATATGTAGATTGCAGCTCCCAAATTGCCTGTAGTGTGTGAATGAGCTTGTGAGTGTGTGTATGTGTGTTACCTGAGAGGGATTGAGAGTACCCTGCCTTGTGCCCTAAGTCTCCTGGGATAGGCTCCAGTCCCTCCTGTAACCCTGTATGTAGGATAAAGCAATATAGATGATGAGTAAGTGAGTGTGTGAATTGAATATTTTAAAGTTTTCATTTTTTAGGTTGTGTACACTACATGTTTTAAAAGAGTGCATGGGAAATTAAAGCTGAAACGTATAATATAGTCCAATTGATATTTCATTTCAACAGACTTTACACGTACAGTAAGTGCAAAAGATAAATATGCTGCATCAGCCTGTGTGTGATACATTACAGAGTAATCAGAAAGCTTGTCCCTGCTATCTTCTGCTCCTGTGTTTATATGTCTAATAAGCCATGCAGTCAGTTATAAAATGTCAAACTCCACCTATGGTTATGTTTACTCTGCTAAACTTCGAGTTTCTCCAAGTTTAAAAAAGACAAGAACACCTTTCAATTCAATTCAATTAAATTCAATTTTATTTATATAGCGCTTTTAACAATGGTCATTGTCTCAAAGCAGCTTCACAAAAATGAAAGAAATTTTAACAAAAAAAAAAAAAAAAAAAAAAAAATATATATATATATATATATATATATATATATATATATATATATATATATATTATAATAATAATAAAAAAATTATTAATTAATTAAAAAAATTATAATAATAATTATAGAAGAGAAAATAATTGGAAGTGTGTATATGTGAGAAAAATGTGCAGATAATAATAATGAGATGAATGAATGAAATGTCTCTGATGAGCAAGCCAAGGGTGACGGCGACGGTGGCAAGGAAAAACTCCCTGAGATGGCATTAGGAAGAAACCTTGAGGGGAACCAGACTCAACAGGGAACCCATCCTCATTTGGGCAATAACAGATAGAAATTATATAACATGTGTGTTGTGCAGGTGAAAATTCAATATGACAGAAATTATTCAAATTGACATGAAGACCAGTTCAGCACAGGGACGAGTCAGTAGGTGCAGAGGGCAGATGAGGTCTGGATCACTGGAAGCACAGGAGCAGCATGTGTAGCTCCAACCATCATAAAGCTGAATCCAGCTGGAGCTGGTCCTTCTCTGGATGCCTCAGGAACCTCGCAGGGTCGGGCTTTGTCTACTGGAGCTGGCAAAATCTCCCGATGCCTCGGGATGGGTAGAGAAATACATGGTGCAATTTGTCATAATAATGAACTTTCAATGTGAAAATGGTAATTATCCTTGTAATGCACAATTGATTGGCCCTTTCCAGCAAACGTGAAATATCACATGAAAGCTCCTGGTATCACAGCTACATTAATTTTCTAAACAAGGTGAGTAAATGTTAATTTTTAAAAAATTTAATATCGCAATAATTGTCATCATTATTACAAATCCAACAAAGACGAGTGCTAATTAAAAAACTGACAAAAGCAGTCTGAGAAATCTGCCACAATGTGGAACTTAAAATAACACAGATTAGCACTTGAAATGCAAGAGGACTTATTCCTCTTGAAACAAACATGAAATGCCACACAAAAGGTTTTGGGCTCTTAGATGCATTGTTCATTAGGTGTGGTGAGTATAAACGCTGTCGGTCTAATTATTGCAATAATTGTTGATGTTATTATTATTATTATTATAATAGTCATGGAACCTCAAGTAAACTTCAACGCACTTTACTATTAAAAGGACTCGACAGAGGATGTTTCTCCCGTGGCAACTCAAGAAGCTTAAACTAACCAAACAGGGCATGCAAAGGTTTTGTAATCTCACTTGTGATCTCCTCTCCATCGATCAGCTGCACCCCACTCGAATCCTGATCATGCCTGACTCATCTCACCCTGAACACTCACTGCTTGAGCTTCTTCCTTCAAGACAATGAGGAAAAGGAAGGTGGTGACCAGAGGACACTAGGAACAGCTTCATTTTACATGTTGTTTCTCACTTAAAATGGTACCATACCCAAATCTATATCATATATTCTGTAATAGCTTCACCGTCATCATCGATCCATTCATATTGGTGGACTCCTTACCATTAATCCCTGAATGTGCACTTCATATATTATATATTGTGTTACTGCTCATGTTTATAAATGTGTGGCATTTTTCTTAAATTTTTTATTTCTTATTATTCTCATTCATATTTCCCCTGTTTGGCTGTGGAGCAAATATCAAGTCACGTTATTTGTATGATTGGTGTGAAAAAGTGTCTGCACCCCTACTGACTTCTTTTTTTTTTTTTTTTGCATGTTTGTCAAAAAAAAAATTTTTTTTTGTTAATGTTTCTGATCATCAAACAAATTTAAATATTAGTCAAAGATATCACAAGTAAACACATCGTGCAGTTTTTAAATGAAGGTTTTTATTATTCATAACATTAAAACATAACTATCCATTAAAACATAACTTAACTCTGGTTTATCACACCTGAGTTCAATTTCTCTAGCCACACTCAGGTCTGATTACTGCCACACCTGTTCGCTATCAAGAAATCTATTTAAGTCCATTTAAGGACCTGCCTGACAAAGTGAATGAGACCAAAACATCCTCAAAAGCTAGACATCATGCTGAGTTCCAAAGAAATTCACAAATAAATGAGAAAAAAAATTATTGAGATCTAAAAGTTTTAGATCACTTGCAAATTTCTTTGTTTTTGTTTTGTTAGTGATTTTTTTTCTACATTCTACAACAATACTGGGGATTTCAAAACTATAAAATAACACATATGGAATTAGGTAATTACGTAACAACAACAAAAACAACAGTTAGTTGTTATTTTAAGACTTGTAATTTTTTAATTCAAGTCAAATCAATTCAAATCAAAGACCTCAATTGGCTCACAGCGGGCCCTCCACCCCTTCCGCCTGCAGTCCTCCACCAGTTCCAGATACTTCACCTTTTTCCGCTCAAAAGCTTCCTCAATCCGGTCTTCCCAGGGGACTGTGAGTTCCAGTAGCATCACTTGCTTTGTACTCTCCGATGTTAGGACCATGTCTGGCCTGAGTGTTGTGCTGGTAATGTGGTCTGGATCCAGGTCCACCTTCAGCTGCCAGTCACCTGCTGTAGATAGCAGACCAGCTGGGACCTTTGGCTGTGACTGAGGCTTCTCCCCGGCCCTGACGAAAAGGCATGAAATAACAGAGATGATATGAGATATATGCTAATTATTCCAGATTTGTAAAGAATCCTTGAACACATTTTCCATTTTCAATTGATTAAAAGGGCCCGTCCAAGGGTTCTTGAGTGGCACAATTAATAAAAACATTGTCCGCTTGATTTCCAGCAATGCCACAGCCATCCGGCCCCATTTCCATCTAAGCAAGCACAACCATTTGGCCCCAAATAGTTTAAGCATAGCCCTGAATATTTTAAGTTTAGACCTGATTTTTATTTTTATTTTATAGCACTGCATCAGACAGACCTGGAGAGTTACAGAGTGGAACTTGACTTGCAATCAGCATCAGATGGAGGGGAAGGAAGGGGAGGGGGAGGAATTAAGCGCTGCACGCAAAGCTAAAGGACGCTCGAGCCTCGATGTCAAAAAAGCTCTGGTTATAAAGACCAATCTATCCTTCTGGGCTATATCAAAAAGAAAAAAATCAAGGTAAACTGGCTAGTCAGGATATGGTTCTGTGGCTCCTTCAGTTCAGTTCTTTACTGGCATGACCAGAATTAGAAACAGTATTGCCAAGACACGTAGGCTGTTTGATTCAAAGCACGCAATTTTGAACATGCTTTGAACAAAACAGCAGCACCCTTAACAGTTGATTTAACAATATGGGCCAACAAAGAAAGCATCCGGGAAAGGACAGATTCAGAGGTTACCATGCTCACTGTGCAATCTTGGTTTAAGCAGAGATAGCAATCTCTCTCTCTCTCTCTCTCTCTCTTTCTCTCGTGTTTGTGTGCGTGTGAGAGAAAACAGTGGGGGCCAAAAGTATTAAGACAACATATGCTATGTATTATACTGTAGTTGTCCCTGTGCACAAAACAGGTGAGGTCATTTTGTTCTAGCCTGTCTGACTGAAGTTGGAATAAATCGATGGAACAAATATGTGGCAAGATGTTTACTTTCTGAAGCCAGGGTGTCCACCTCGGCACAAAAATAAAGTTAGGGAACTATGTGTTTCTTTGGCAAATTTCTGTACATCATTTTCAGGTAGCTATCAAGCAGCTACCAAAAATGTCATACTCTATATTGATTGCTGCAAAAAATAACAAATTCTTATCATTTTGATTGTTAATACTGTATTAAAAATGTATATTGTCACTAAAACATTGACTGTCACTTTTAACTCAATGCTTTTGGCTCTTTCTGCATTTACGTATTATAACAGTACAGCCAGAATTCCGGAAAAGTTGGGACATTTTAAAAAAATTTGAATAAAATGAAAACTAAAAGACTTTTAAATAACATGAGCCAATATTTTATTCACAATAGCACATAGAGAACATAACAAATATTAAAATGGAGAAATTTTACCCTTTTATCCAAAAACCTTTGTTGGATGCACGTGGTCTTCAGGCCCTCAGACGACACTGTTTCAATCATCGGCATGATGGTGTCATTGACATTACTAAATGGGCCCAGGAATACATCCAGAAACCACTGTCGGTAAACACAATCCACCATGCCATCTGCAAATGCCAGCTAAAGCTCTATCATGCAAAAAAGAAGCCAAATGTAAACATGGTCCAGATGCGCCGTCATGTCTTGTGGGCCAAGGCTTGTTTAAAATGGATTGTTTCTAAGTGGAAGAGTGTTCTATGGTCAGACGAGTCCAAATTTGATATTCTTGTTGGAAATCAGGGAAGCCATGTCCTCCTGGCTAAGGAGGATGGAGACCTTTCAGCGTGTTATCAACGTTCATGTTTAAAAGACAGCATCTCTGATGGTACTGTATGGGGTGCATAAATGCAGACGGTATGGTCAGCTTGCATGTTTTAGAAGGTACTATGAATGCTGAAAGGTATATAAAGGTTTTAGATGACCTCTATTTTAGGGAAGACCTTGTGTATTTCAGCAGGACAATGCAAAACCACATACTGCAGCTATTTGAACAGCATGGCTTCGTAGCAGAAGAGTCCTGGTGCTGAATTGGTCTGCCTGTAGTCCAGATCTTTCACCTATAGAGAACAATTGGTGCATCATTAAACAAAAAATATGTCAAACATGATCATGAACTCTTCAGTAGCTGGAAAACTTTATTAGGGAACTATGGTACCGAATTCCAACACCAAAACTCCTGGAAGTCATAACCTTAATGCCCAGATGTGTTTAAAAAAAAAAGAGTTTGAAAAAAAGAGGGGATGTTACACCATAGTAAACATGCCCCTGTCCCAACTTTTTTGAGAAATGTATCAGGCATCAAATTTTAAATAAGCTCATTTAGTAGATAAAAGTATAAAAAATCTCTCTACCTCTTATATAAGAGTCTTTTAGTTTTCATCTTATTCAAAATTTTTAAATGTCCTAACTTTTTTGGAATTCAGGTTGTCTAACCTTCACCAAGTTAAACTATCTACAATAAAGCCCCAGGCAAAGATCTTTTCAATTTCTAGAATCATCCATGTTAAGGAGGGATAAGTCATGCCCTCCTGTGATTTTTCAGAATGATGCCAGTCAATTGAAAACATCTGTAAGGTTGTGTATATGCGGAATGGGGTAATTACCATAAGGTCCCCAAAAGGTACAATAAAATTAGGTGTGCTGTAATTCTAAAGGATGCAGAGGCTGTTTAGGAAGCACTATCTCATTTTGGTAGCTGATGTGTAATTCAGATTTTTTTTATCTAGTCATGTGTTTGAAATGCCTGCTGTAGATGAAAACAGAAGTGACCCTTTTTGGAAAATCTTTTATAGCGCTTATTTTTACCCAGCACTAATTAAACCCCAGAAGACCTCTCTGGAAGTATGTATATCAGAGAGTCAAAGAGGAAGTTGCGGAAATAACAGTAATCAGAAGAAAGGGAAATCAGCCATATGCACACTGTTTATCAGTGTTGTGCACGTATGCACTAAAAGAGCACTGTTCTTTGAACGTGTACATTTTTTGGTGAAACTGAATGGTTGAGGTTTCAGCTTAAGAAATTGAACAGGAGCTTCATTAGACACATACTGTACTTTTCTATAGTTTTTATTTAATGGTTTGCTGTGCTTAGGCATTTGGCAGTGCTTGATCTTTAAATCTCTGTAGTGTATAGCTCTGGATCTTTCCTTTAATCAAAGACATGAGTATCAGTCTAGTAAAAAAAATAAGCAGTGAATCAAGGATTATGAATATCTCTTCACAATTAAAATATTCTGCACTTGCACCAGTCTTTTAAAAATCTGTTTGATGTTAGTCGAATGCGTCTATGAGTTACTTAATGAATGTTCAGACAAATTCCCGAGTGATCTTGTGATTCCAATGTATAACATTCCGGCTATAGTGGTTCAGCATATTGATGAAATAGAATAAATTCTCTTTAGGATATGATGGAACTGTGATTTGTTTTGGGCTCAAACTGAAACCAGTGGCAATTCTAAAGGGGGGGAGTCCAGTGGTGTCTTCTGACCATTTTCTTCCTCAAACCAATTGCATCTTTAAGTTGGGTTGTGCTTTTGGAACTTTATTGTCATCAGCAGGAGGAATTACAAAGCAACTCCTTTGTGGAGAATAATCTATTATAGAGAATTAATTTGGAAAATGGGATTGTTTTCAGAAAACATCTGGAATGTGGTGAGCTTAGACTGGTGTGACTGAACCCTCCTGCCTCTGATCGCTATTAAATTACTATATAAATTACTCTTTCCGCTACTGAAGGGCTGAAGGTTAGCATGCCTTTTACATTTACATTTAGGCATTTGGTTGATGCCCTTATCCAGAGTGACTTACTTTTTTTTTTTTCCCCCGCAGATCTCGTCTCCATCCAGTTGTTTCTGTATACAAAGAAATATTTAATGAGAGATTAAAATAATAAGTATATAATCATATATTTGATAATCTGCGTGGATTTTAGAATCAGTACATGTAATCAGCTATGTTACATAGTTTTATTTTGAAAAAATTATTGATTAGTTGAGACCTGACCCCTGAAAACTGAATCAGGCAACTGAATAGTTCATGCTTACCACCAAGAAAAAATAAAGCAATCAGACAGAAAACAAGCTTCCTGGTAGATATCCATGCAGATTAAAGCAGACCTTTTGAGTTACAACTTAAAATTAAAGTGCATAAAAGGACATCCTCCTTAGCTATGAGAAGGATCCTAAAACTGTTAGATCAGCATATCTCTCAACCCTAATGTACAAGCATGAAACTATAAAAAAAAAAAAAAAAAAAAAAAAAAATATATATATATATATATATATATATATATATATATATATATATATATATATATATATATCTTATTTAATAAAATGAACATTCTATCTAAGGACATTACTGGACATTTAACCTTAGATATCTAATTATAAGCTAATAACAAATAATCCTTTTGTCTCTAATATCCAACTTGTGTTTCAGTAGTTAGAGTCTCACTTGCATAGGATTTACATTTATTAAACTGTTTAATTAGGATTTATGCCTTTTCAGGCTATTGGGACAGCACTGATTAAAGTGGTAAATGGCCTACTACAGAACTTCAATCAGCTTAGTGTCCCCTTGCTGGTGTTAGAAGCAGTTTTACATATACTGTATAGTAATGTCTGTAAGAATAAGGTCAATAGTTGCATTTTAAGCAATGCTGGAAATTAGGTGAGGCTCTCATTAGCCACCTTTAAAAACATTCAGTTTGGTGATTTCTTGGCTTGAGCCAAAACAGAGTCTGGGTTTTGAAAGCTTTTCACCCTCCTGCTTTCCACAATAATTAGTCCCACTTATTGTGTTTGACAGTTTCATGGGTTTACCTCCCAACTTCGATGATGAAATCAGGCCCCTGATGAAGATGAATGTTGGACCAGGTTCGAAAAAGTGAGTTGTGTGAATGCTGAACTGTCATTCATGGCTAGTTTACGTGTAAGGATGAATTGAGAACGTGAAAGCCAGCAACTTTCCTGTAATGTGTTTGATTCTCCAGACACTCCAGAAGTCGGCTACAGGAGGGAAACATTGGCTAGCTATAAATGGTTGTTTGTGAAAGTGTGAAGGAAGAAAACCAGTGGAATACTCAGTGCGGTACTTATTGTGAGGTTTTAAAATATGGACGACTTCAAATGGATATAATTAATGAAAATAGATGCTAAAATATACCCAGGTTTAAGCAGGTATAGACTGGAAAACTTACATCGGAATAATAGTGGGGTGATAACAGCAGGGTACACATACTGTAGGCAAACTGGTTAATAAGCTTAATTAATATAATTAATTAATAAACAGATTAATATAACCAGATAACCAGTGGCAGGCTCCCAGCACATAAGTAGAACATGAGAGAAGACCATAAAGAAACATTCATTCATTTTCTATACCGCTTAATCCTGTGTTCAGGGTCGCGGGGACCTGGAGCCTATCCCAGGAGACTTAGGGCACAAGGCGGGGTACACCCTGGACAGCATGCCAATCCATCGCAGGGCACACACACATACACACACTCACACACCCAATCACACACTACGGGCAATTTCGGAACGCCAATTAGCCTAACCTGCATATCTTTGGACTGTGGGAGGAAACCCACCAAGCACGGGGAGAACATGCAAACTCCATGCACACAGAGACGGGAATCGAACCCAGACCCTGGAGGTGCAAGGCGACAGTGCTAACCACTACACCACCGCGCCGCAGCATAAAGAAACAATTAAATAAATACACACTACATACATTACATTTAGGCATTTGGCAGATGCTCTTATCCAGAGCGACTTACATTTTTATCTCATTACACATCTGAGCAGTTGAGGGTTAAGGGCCTTGCTCAAGGGCCCAACAGTGGCAACTTATTGTTTGTTGGGTTTGAACCTAGGATCTTCTGAACTACAGTCCAATGCCTTAACCACTGAGCTACATGTACGTAGCAGATATTGTTGGTTGTCCAAATGTTGTGATGATGTTAATTTGGCATTTATGGACATCAGGACCATGTTGTTGTTATTATCTTGTTTTTGAAAGTTCTTTTACTTTGATTAATTGACGTCAGAACAATATTGACTAAATGACGACGAAATAATGATAATGAATCTCCCTAACACAATATTGCAAAAACAACTTAAAAATCAAATTAATACTAAACCAAAGCCTGAGGGGGTCTCAAACACCAGTCTCTGTGGTGGGAACGCTGCATTCAAACCAGATGATCGCTAGGAAACAAGCATACATAATAACAAGCACCACGAGCACAATGTTACAGTAGAGTAGTTTAGGAGCATGATATAGTTCATGGTAATATTTCTGAAAAAAGATAGAAGAAAATTATAGATAGGGGTACAACACCAAGAGATGAATGACATACTGTACAAATTGGGTGTGGAAAATTGTGTCCATCCCAATCACTGAACGTAAACTTAAACCCTGTTAGAATCCAGTGGCCAGATGTTGTGCAAATGGATGTTAATTGACATACAGTGGAATGAAAAAGTGTTTGCCCCCTTACAGATTATTTTTTTTTTTGTTGCATGTTTGTCACACTTTAATGTTCCAGATCATCAAACAGATTAAAATCTTATTCAAAGATAACACAAGTAATCACATCATGCAGTTTTTAAATGAAGGTTTTTATTATTGAGGGAACTCTAAATCCAAAACTGCATGGCCCTGTGTGAAAAAGTGTTTGCCCCCTAAACCTAACGATGATCTGAAACATGTTTGAATGTTTGTCACATTAAAGTGTGACAAACATGCAAAAAAAAAACGAAATCAGTAAAGAGGCAAACACGTTTTCACACCACTGTAAATGTTCTAAATAAAGGTTACAATATCGTTTTCTTGGTTGTCTCAATTTCATTTAATCAAAGTTGTTCTGACTTTCAAATATAATGTTGACCCAGTGATGGACATCACTTCAATCATTTTACAACCATATTATGCTTGACCTACATTAGGTTTCCTGCTGGGTACATACAGGCAGGTTTGTAAAAATTAATAATTAAATAATTGACAAACAAATTAATGGCAAACATGAATATGGTTTAACATGTATTCCCAAAGTAAAATCAAACAAAATTCCCAAAGTTGACTTATCAACTTCGGGTCCGGGTTCGAATCCCGCTTCGGATCATTGTGCACGGAGTTTGTATGTTCTCCTTTTGATTGGTAGGATTCCTAATAATTGCCATTCCCAATTTGCCCATAGTGTATGAATTAGTGTGTGAATGTGTGTATGTCTTTGTGTGCCCTGCGATGGATTGGAACCTTGTGCCTTAAGTCTACTGGGATAGGCTCTAGGCCCCGGTGACCCTGTACAGAATAAAGTTCGATATCAATGATAAGCGAGTGAGTGAAATATCAATCAAAGGTGTTGAATTAATGCTCTAAACATTGTGATATCTGCAAGTTAGCTAATGGGTGAGAAATTAGTCAAACCAAATGGGTGAGAAAATGGGGATCCTACAGAAGTTTTTAGGATAGATAGATATTTACATTTAGCAGACACTCTTATCCAGAGCAACTTGCATTTTTATCTCATTATACATCTGAGCAGTTGAGGGTTAAGGGCCTTGCTCAAGGGCCCAACAGTGGCAACTTGGTGGTTGTGGGGTTTGAACCTGGGATCTTCCGAACCGTAGTCCAATGCCTTAACCACTGAGCTACACCTGGCCAGATAGATAGATAGATAGATAGATATGTAGATACTATAGATAGATACTGTAGATAGATATGTAGATACTATAGATAGATAGATAGATAGATTAGTTGATTGATTGATAGATAGATTGATTGATAGACAATCAGTATGAATAGAGACTGCTTAGATCTCATGAAGTCAAAATTATTAAAGTTGACAGATTTTGAGCTCTTTCTACCATTCTGTACTGCACATACATTAACACACCTGAGACATTATTTTATTATTAATCAGTCACTTCATTCTGTCCTTTTTCTTTGCTTTTTCTTTCTCTTACTATTTTTTCTATATCGTTTGATTTCCTGACACCAAGCCCTTGTGCATGTTAGGGAACCCACAATGGAATCATCTTTTAAAAGGATTGCTGATTTGTTAACATATTATTCAGTTCCACCTAAAAATGGTTATATTGTGAAGTATAAAATGCATATAATGTGTGTATGCCTTACACAGTTTATGAAAGGAAGAATCTGGGAGGGACGTAAGGGTTTGGCCAATGTTTAGTGTGTGATGAGTCTGGTTGATGAGTGCCAACTTTACTGAAAAGTTTCCATTTGTTTGTTGGCAGTATACAGTCAGTATGTTCTCCATATGCTCCAGCGATTCTTTTTTTTCCCCCCCTGCCCGAAATGTTGACTGGGCAATGCCAAAATGTGTGGAGAAAGTAATTAGAGTTTGGACAGCATTCCGTGCATGTATTCAGTAAGATCCTGTTGGAACATTTCGTGTGCAGTGAGTGGTTTATTTAGAATGGCGTGAGTTGTAGGTTTATAGTGGCTCATCATAGTGAATACACTGCAAGTTGTTTACACGCACAGAGGCTAGTTTGAACTCTTTTTAATTCACTCTACTTTAATTCACTCAAATTGCAAATTATGGAGTGCAGTGGACATGTGGAGCATACTCTCTCTCTAGCGAGTCACTTGCACACATGCACTGGGAAGATTAAAACAAATGTTGTAAATTTAGATTACTGTATATACTGTAGCGAAACTTGACAACAAAATGTTTTTCTCAAATAGACCGCTTTCTGGTTTTCAAGTGGGTTTTATCCTTCTTAACTAGCAACACAAAACACTCTACCTTGGTCAGATCCACCCCAGCAGCACAAGGGGAACCTATAAAATATTAGGCCGAAAGTATTGGGATTGTAATGCTATGGTTGATTGCTGTGTACATGTGCGAAATTGAATATGATTAAATATAACAAATTTTCTATACTTATCATAAAGTGAAAAAGAAAATTTAATTAAGAAATGATATCATGCCGTTTTTAAGGTAAATTACTCAACAAGATTGCATGACTTTTACTTTAGATTAAGCTGTTAATACATTAGTTATACGTATTTGAAAAGGTGTAACCTTTTACTCTAGAGTGTTATTACTGTCATCGGAGACTCCGTCTGCAAATATAGTCTCCAACAGACAGTCTTCCGCAATTGCATAATTTTTTACAAATATATTTAAGTAAGAACAAGGTAAAAAAAAAATTTTACTTATGATTTGCTTTGCTGCTGCAGAAAAGCAATCACCTGCTTCTGACCAATCAGAATTAGGCTGTGCATTTTAAACCCAGGTTACATGGATACTTCATGGTTAAAAAAAAAAAAAAAAAGACAGGGTTCAAGAAATCAAAAACCAAATTCATTACTTTTTGTTTGTGTTCAAATAGTCTCCAATACAAATGAGAATTATACAGTAATCAAAAATTTAATTTCCCATGCTCACATGTGAATATTTCAGATTTAGTGCATGTGTGTTTTTTTTTTGTTTTTTTTTACTTTTTTTTGTGCAAGTATACAAGAGTAAATTCCATTATTTGCTACTGTTTTTAGTTTTTATGATTTTTTTTTTTCTTGCCTCTATATTGGGGAGTGGGGTAAGTGAATGTTGTTTTATGACCCATGCTTTATAATGCCTTCATTATTCAACGTTATAATTCAGTGGTGCTTTTATGGACATGTGGATCGTCCAGTTAAGCATACCTTTAGGAGTATTTCTGCAGCTTGAAACTTGACATTTCTTGTTGCTCAGAGCCTCATGCATTTTCCTGGGCTGCATCTACAGTACGCCTTTGACTGAGATCACATGCTGTCAGTCACTGATGGAATATATAGGACCTTAAATTGAAATCTCTTAGCGGGTCAGTGCTATTGCTCACTTTAAATTCCAACCCTGACCTTATGAGCATTTCCACTTTGGCTCTGGGTAAACTGCAATCTGATCGAGGACAATGCATGAAGATGGAGAATGACTGAGAGCCCGAGATGTCTTATCTTGGTGTTGCGCCGGAGCACTCTTCATTATTCATTAGAAAAGGCCTTAATTCGATAATATTTCCTAAATTCCTTATCATACATCAGTAATTTCAAAGCTATTTAAATACAAAGCACACTGTAAAGCAGTCATTTTATTATAATAAGTCTTATTATGCAATTTTTTTTTTTATGGTGCACAATTTATGATATAAAACTATTTTGCTTCGGTGTGTATTGCTATGCTCTATGCAATTTTTATAATTTTTGTCAAGTGGTGTAACAAAAATATTGCTGTTCACTAATTAAAGACATTTTTTACATTTCCTTATGTGTCTCTTACGGGCTCAAAAGGAATGACACAAACTAGCATACAGTGCTGACGGAACGTTTTATACAGTACTTATCTTTAAATTATTTTTTTTTAAGATAAGAATGAATTATGCTCACAATCCAAGGTTTAACTGTATTATTATTATTATTATTATTATTATTATTATTAATTTACAAAACACACCAAGCACCAATTTACTTTTTTCATTCAGAGTATTGTCTGTAGCTATAACAACAACAAAAAGGAAAAAAAATAGAATACATTTTAAGTAGGGTGTGAAACATAAAATGTGGAAAACTTGACAAGGTCTGACAACTTTCCATTGGCTCAGTAATTATAAATATAAGGATTATTTTTAAAGCTTAGATCGAAATCCTTTGTCTGGAACCCAAGGACATGGACCAAATGCTGACCAAATGCAATTTCCTCCCTTGAGCTGCCTTAACACGCCTTCAGCCTTCAGCCACTTTCAGTCGCTGCTTGAACAAATGAAATGCAGAAACATATACACTTTTGGCTGTTACTCCACATAGTATGGTCCTATAAATGCTTATAAAGAATGAATTGTTGACATGTTACATTAAATTAAAATAACATTGGAAAATCATTGTGGTACTGTATAAGAGGATTAAGCACTTTGGAGCATGCTTTTATATAAAATAAGCAACTCGGGGCTGGTAACAGTAATGTCAATTGATTACATGAATGATTTTTTCATAATAGCATGTCTCCAAGTTGTTGTTTTCTTACCTCTATTATTGGAAGTTAGTAGCTAATAAAACATGAGTCCACATGTAGGAGTTTAAATAAAAACTGATTATTGTGTGTAGGCTTGGGATATGTTTGGGATTTGATATTCTTTATTGATTGGGTTGAACTGGCATCTTATTCATGCTGGATTTAGTGACAGGCTCTGCAGGGTCTGTCTATACTATTTGTGAGTATTGATACTATCAGTGCTCTCAGTATTGATTTTGGATCTAGTCTATGGAATGTCACGCTTGCCAGAACAGAGGCACAAATGATATGTTGCATATTGCTGCTTTTTTTAAGTACTTTAATTGTATGGAACCGTTTTTGTTGTTAATAAACATGGTGCCATTCTTGTGGGCGGAGCCTAGCTGGAGGCAAAATAATTCCCAGAACACATTAACTAACCTCATTATTGATGATCGCCTCATCAAGATCCTTTCAGCTCATCATCTATAATCAAAGTTATTGATCACACTTGTGTTTTGCTTCTCTCTGCTCGACCAAATACACTCCCCTCCTTACAGGATCAGCATCTCTATGAGCCTTATACCTTCTCTTTTTATCTAGAACATTCATTCATTCATTCATCTTCTATACCGCTTTATCCTGTATTTAGGGTCGCGGGGGACCTGGAGCCTATCCCAGGAGACTCTGGGCACGAGGCAGGGTACACCCTGGACAGCGTGCCAATCCATCGCAGAGCACACACACACACTCACACACTCAATCACACACTATGGTCAATTTTGGGAACGCCAATTAGCCTAATCTGCATGTCTTTGGACTGTGGGAGGAAACCGGAGTACCCGGAGGAAACCCACCAAGCACGGGGAGAACATGCAAACTCCATGCACACAGAGACAGGAATCGAGCCTGGCCGGGAATCGAACCCGGACCCTGGAGGTGCAAGGCGACAGTGCTAACCACTACACCACCGTGCCGCCATTTATCTAGAACAATTAGATTTTTAAAAATAAGGAAGAAAGTGAAAGTGCACCCATATGATGATTCCTGCATGACCGCTTCTCATTTTCATACGCAGTTTAGCATCATATTTGAACAAATAATTGATTTAAGATCATAAAGAATCTAAATCATAACAGTATTTGAAATGTAGTTGATGGTCATGATCAGTGACAACAAGCTATTATAGATAGAGTGAGAACACTTACCACAGAGCCTTTACAATGTATATCATAGAGAAGAATGACATCATTTGATGTGGAGCGGGATTAGAACAAATAGTTTTTGAGTTACATGACAGAGTTCTGTTGGTAACTTAATTAATAAATTAATATATTTAAATTGTTTAAATGAGGTTAGCACTGTCACCTTGCACCTCCGGGTACTCCGGTTTCCTCCCACAGTCCAAAGATATGCAAGTTAGGCTAATTCGTGTTCCCAAATTTCCCGTAGTGTGTGATTGAGTATGTGAGTGTGTGTATGTGTGTTTATTCCCTGCAATGGATTGACACTCTGTCCAGAGTTGTCTGGTATTATCTTTACTTTTATGGCAAATGCATATTATGTGAGGCATGGGAACAGGACTTAAGAACCAATTAAGTCAACAGCATGCCAAATATTTTGCATATAGGAGCTAACTTCTAAAATCCTAAAATATTTAGATGCACAGGTTTCGTTTGAATTCTGCAGAATTCAAGGTGCTTCACTTTTTTTTTTAAAGAAGCTTTTTAACCTTAAAAATATTTAAAGGATAAGACTTTTTTTTTCTTACAAAAGCTGGAACACTTTGTGTCCATCAGAAGTGCTTTGAAACACTTCATCCTTGACCCAAACTTCTTAAGTATACAGTTGAAGCTTAATAAGGGTAAAATAAGGGTAAGAACATGTTTTCACCAAAGTACAAATTGCTCACAGCAGTCAAGTGTTATTATCTTTAAGGACATTCATTGTTCCTAAAATGTATTCATAATTACTTTGCTATGAATATATGCCTCTTTCTTTATTAGATTAAATTTGTCCCCATGTGACCACAGTTATTATCTTTTCCCGTAAAAGAAAACCACACACACTCAGAAAGTCTGTGAACTGCAGGTGTTTGGGGAATTAAAGGCCTCCCACAAAGGGGGATCTTCATGGGTTACTTCTTTATAACGACTCTTCCTTCCGTTATTGTGGCTCACTGGCTGATTAAATCCAGTTCCACATCTTACAAAACATCAAAATTACCCTGGAAAGATAAAGACATCAGGCCTGATTGCAGCAATTCACTACAGTGTAGTTCTGTGTAAAGTCTCACAAAACACACAGTTTCATTGCAGAGTCTCAGGAATATAAAGCATAATAATAGCTTCTAATCTAATCTAATCAATATATATATTTTTCTCTTTTTTTTCTTTTTTTTTTGTAAATTTTCTTTCATTTTTGTGAAGCTGCTTTGAGACAATGACCTTTGTTAAAAGCGCTATATAAATAATATTGAATTGAATATTCTCGGAATCCTTACTCACAAAATTAGATTTGACTTTAATAGTTATTATGAAGCAAGGTATTGAAATATTGAAATATTACTCTCTTTTATTTGTTTATTTTTTGATGAATGCTGCAGATTATATTTGTGAGTGATGGATCCACAGATTAATTCTTGAATTATTTACATGCAGAAATGATGTGTATGATATAAATATAATTATCATAATTTTTTTTTCCAGTTCAACCATTGGAGTTCTGTTGAATTTACAAATACAAAGAAATTTGAGGGCAATCTGGCAGCAAAAAAGCAAAAATGATTAAAGCAGAAATAATGAAATAACATAAAGCAATGACATCTTGAAATTAAGTAATGTTAGGTTAAATAATCGTAGACTTATTATATTGAAATAAACTGAAATGGTTGAAAATCTTTGTCATTTGCACATCTGACATGTGAAAAACTGCATAGTTATACCTTTACATTAATCACACCTCCAGGGATGAGGGTTCGATTCACACCCTTCAGGTCGAGTTTTTTCATGTTCCCAAGCCCTGTAAAGGATAAATGACATATAGAGAGAGTGTGAAATGTATATAAAAAATGTACACTGAGAAAACCTACCTTTTAGTATATAAAAAAATATAAGAAATTAATAAAAATCGAACACAGTTTAGTACGTCAACATTTTATCACAAAAAAAGGGGTCAGGGCTCTGGACTCCATTTTACTGTAACTTAAACACATCTCCTCTTATACTGAACTTCCAGTCTCACACAGTATGATGCAGATCAATCCCTGCTATCCATCTCACCCAGATGAGGATGGGTTCCCTGTTGAGTCTGGTTCCTCTCAAGGTTTCTTCCTATTACTGTACCATCTCAGGGAGTTTTTCCTTGCCACTGTCGCCGTTGTCCTCGGGTTGCTCATCAGGGACAATCTGATCATTTTGATTCATATACATTCATATTTCATACAAACTTAAATAAATATTTTGATTGTGTAAAACTGCTTTGCGACAATGTCAATTGTTAAAAGTGTTATACAAATAAAATTGAATTGAATTGAATTGAAGACATGGAAGGCGGCACGGTGGGGTAGTGGTTAGCACTGTCGCCTTGCACCTCCAGGGTCCGGGTTCGATTCCCGGCCGTCTCTGTGTGCATGGAGTTTGCATGTTCTCCCCGTGCTTGGTGGGTTTCCTCCGGGTACTCCAGTTTCCTCCCACAGTCCAAAGACATGCAGATTAGGCTAATTGGCGGCCCCCCCCAAAAAAAAATTGACCATAGTGAGTGTGTGTGCTCTGCGATGGATTGGCACGCTGTCCAGGGTGTACCCTGCCTCTGTTTTATTGAAAATATATGCAGGAAGATCAGGAAACGGCGGGAAGCTTTTAAGACGGGGTGAAAAGAAGAACAAGAGGGCTCAATACGACCTCGAAAAATACATCAGAGCTCCAAATACTCCAAAAATCTCTTCCTGCAAAATAATACACGTAGCATGTGGCAGGGTATTCAATCTGTCACTAACCACTAGAGAAACACACAATGAAATGAAACCTGAGACATCATCTTACCAGAAAGCCTCAACAAATTCTACGCCAAATTTGACAGACTGAACACAGACACCCCTTAAAATCCCAGTGGAACCCAGAGACTCTATACTCCAACTGACGTAAACACAGGAGCTGAAAGCTCTAAAGCGAGTTAACCCCCACAAAGCACCCCCACAAGGACTTGATGCCATTCGTTATAGTGCATTTAGTGCTCTTGATGATATCACCAAGAGCACTAAAAGCCTGTGCTGAGCAACTGGCAGGTGTGTATACAGACATTTTCAACTTGTCTCTCACACAAGGAGTTATGCCATGTCTATTCAAGTTTGCCATCATGAAAGCAGTGCCAAAAAAAACAGACAAATCTTCTCCAATTGATTTTAGCCAAGTGGCATTTACACCCTTGCCATGAAGAGTCTAGAAAAACAGGTGCTGTTACATATTAACTCTATGGTCCCAGATACTATCAACCCATCTCAGTTCACCTAGAATAGATTGGTAGCCATGGCATAGCCCTACACCAGATCAGAGGTGTCAAGCAACGAAGTACAAATACTTCGTTACCTTACTTAAGTAGAGATTTTGGGTATCTATACTTTACTGGAGTAATTATTTTTCAGCCGACTTTTTACTTCTACTCCTTACATTTATAAGCATATTATCTGTACTTTCTACTCCTTACATTTTAAAATAAGCCTCGTTACTCTATTTTTATGATCAGAACGCGCACCCCCCCGTCACATGGTTAGAACGTGCAACCCCCCCCCCCCCCGTCGCATGCTCAGAACGTGCACCCCGTCCGTCGCATGATCAAAACACGTGACCTTAATGCTTTTTCCCCCCCTCAGGTTACTTTTACTTTTATACTTTAAGTAGTTTTGAAACCAGTACTTTTACACTTTTACTTGAGTAAAAAGCTTGAGTTTTTTTAAACCCTGATATCTATACTTCTACTCAAGTAATGAATGTGAATACTTTTGACACCACTGCACCAGATACAACTGGACTACCGCAGAACATATGTAAGAAAAAATTTCCTAGACAATAGTTTTGCCTTCAATACCATCTGCACAGGAAAGCTGTTTGTGAAGCTGATGGACCTGGGGGTCACTACCGGATTGGATTGGACAGACCACAGGAGGCTGAGCTTACACCCTGTACTGTACACCCATAAATATTCAGATGATACAACCATCTTGGGCCTCATCAAGGAGTCCAGTTACAGGGAATTGATAGAAGGACTAGACAAAAAAAACATTTGTGTATATGGAGAGGAAAACAATTTCATCCTCTAAAGAAAGACCAAAGAAATAATCGTAGACTTTAGAAAGTAACTTCACCCCCTGCTGCCTCTCATCAGCAAAGAGATAGTGGTGGAGCTGGACCATAAACACTATCACTACACTGAAAAGGGCCCAGCAATGGCTGTAAAAATAAAAAGCACAAAGAATCCTCAGAGACACACACACTCTTTACTCACTCTCAAATGCACACCACACAACTTCAGACTAGTACGTATAATCACAGACAAAGCATGTTACTATAATAGCTTCTTTTCAGTCACAGTCAGACTGATGGCAGAAGAAACGAGGGAGAAAAGACTATGCTTGTCTCACACACTGTCAATTTTTATTTCTTTCATATAGCGACCTGCTTTTGTAATCAGTGTTCATGTTTCTGGTGAAAAGTCTTAATAAGGTTCCCTTCACCTTATTTATTGTAAAAGATCAAAGTGCACTATAAAATCTGTAACATTACACGTGTGATATAAACCTTCAAGTAAAAAAGTACAATTTGAAAATTTAAAGAAGTGCAATAGTTCCATATCGGGGATCATGTTTAATATACAGTATACTGTAGTACATTAAAGTACTAGGTAGAGTTTACTATAATCTGTCATTTTCCTTCTACTGTTTATTATATATTTTTTTTCAACTTTTCTTATCTTTATTGTTATTGTCTTCACAGTGCCTCGAGCCCCCTGGGATAGGATCCTGGCTTCTCGCACCTTTTGTACAGTTTAAGCAGTATAGAGAATGAGAGTGACAGAAAGAGACTTATTATTATCCTCTGGTGTTATTCTGAGGTTACTCTCCTCTTTATCACCACACCATCACGGCTGCAGGTTCAGGCTCAATATACAGCCTTCATCCTCTGTCCAGAATTTCAAATAAATTTCAGACGTCTTTTTCAGTCTCTCTATACTCTCTATCCTGGAGGATGGATAATGCACTGACTGCTATTGATTGCTGTGACAGTGGAACACTGGGACGCTCACCATGAATTACAGCCCCCTCAGAATTTTCCGTTTCATACGGACATGCAAAAATGCATCATGCGTCAGGGATTTGAAAAGAGTAGAAGCTTTTAATTGAGTCTGCTCAAACATAGAGTGTGAGGGAATGCAGAGAAATATGGAATCTTAATTAAACCGAAACATCGAGAGGTTGTTTTTAAAGGTGCTATGAAAATTATGAGGGGGAAAAACAGATGTGATTTTGAGTATGAATTGAGATTTTATTAACCTTTATATCACTGTAGTGTTGTTGTTGAGTCATGGTTGCTGATTAGTCAGACGGTGTTGATTCATTTGCTATAAGAGCAGCTCTGATAGTAGCGCCAGCTGTAAATCTAATCATATTTCTCTTTAAAATCTGAAACTTTTGATAAAGAAATTACAAATATGCTGTTATTTAAAAAGAAAGATGTTCAGTTGTTGATAAGGCGAGGTTTCCTGCATGTTTATTTATCACTTATGGAAGGAGTCTCCAGTGCCAGTGAATGCTAACATGCATGATCACATTTATTAAGCTAAAATGATAAAATAGTCATTGCAAAAAGGTGTTAATGAGTTAATGGTGCTAAAGAACTCATTCTTTCCCACGGCCATCAGACCCCTAAACAGCTGACAGAGTGTGCAAGCATGGTCTTTTTCAACTGTTTCCAATTACTGACACAGATATTGGACATTCATTGCAGACTTTTCACATTCACCTGCACAATAATAATAATCATGAACAATCACTTATTCAGGCTATTCAGGCTTAATTCTATATACACACACACACACACACACACTACCGTTCAAAAGTTTTAGATCACTTTCTAACTCCATGATGGTTCCTGATGTTTATTTCTTTCTACATTGTAAAGTTTTGCTGAAGGCGTCCAAAAAATGCATGAATCTCCTATGAACAGTTGATATTGAGATGTTTCTGCTACTTCTGCTCTGTAAAGACTTCATAACGCCTCTAATCTGAGGTGCTGTTAATTGGTCATTTTTCAGGCTGATAACTCTAAATGAACTTCTCGTCTGCAGCAGAGGGAGGTTTTGGTCTCGTCCTCCTGGGACGGCCTTCATGAGAGACAGTTTCATTATGGTGCTTGACGGATTTCGCAAATGCACTTGACAATCCTGTTCTTGCAGGAACTATTACAGAAAGGCCGACCTCTGTGTCTTAAAATAACAACTAACTGTTGTTTTTCTTGTTGTTGCGTGATTACCTGAATCATATTTCATAGTATTGAAATCCCCAGTATTGTTGTAGAATGTAGAAAATAAATCACTAAACACAAACAAAGAAATTTGCAAGTGATCTAAAACTTTTGTTTTTATATATATATAGTAAAACAAGATTGTTTTCAGCTCATTTTTGTCAATTGAATCTCGACTGCAGTCAGGCCAAAAAACGAAATAACTTTTTGATTTCCAGTTGAGACATTTTAGGAGCCCCTAAGTAGACTAAGAGATTATTTGTTCTTTAATATTTGTGTTGTTCTGTAATATCGCTTCAGTTTTAAGCTCCAGGCTTTCATACTACATGAGCACGCTGTTGATGAGACACTTGTGTTTATGGGAGTCAGTGTTTCTGCAGATTAAGATGAGACTGAAGGGCGATGTGCATGAGTCAAATGTCCCACACAACAGTAATTCCAGTGCTGGTAATGAATATAATTGGAATTTTTGAAAAAAATTTGTTAAAGTGAAAGAGAGTGTATATACTGTACTCTTTTTGATTGTCTGAAAGAGAGAGCAGAAGAGGAGAAGAAGAAGAGATAACCTGATAATCTTATCTATTACATACACCAGGCTTAATTATATTTAATCTCTCACACACTTCTTATAATTTCATCCATCACACATGGCTCCAAGTATGATCCCTGGGCCTGTACTTACACTCTGATTCAAAGTAATTCTTAAAGAATGATTTCAGAGGAATCGTGAGTTAAAATGATCGGAACTAGATCTTAACAGCCCCAAAATGAGGCTGGAGGGGTTCAGGGCAGATGTTGTTGCTAAAGTCAGTTTTACATTTTAGAATGAAATAAGCCTAACTGTGTGTGTTATGCGTGAATCAACAAATGTTCTGCAAAGCTTTATACAGCGATGTCAGCCTTAAGAATTAGTAATAATCTTTATTTCTGCAGAACGGACTGTAATAAGAGCTTCTTTTTTTTTTAAAGAATAGTTTAATATTCAAATTATTAACACTGCACAAGAGTATGTACAATACAGTTCATGCAAATAATCAGTATAAAGTAAATACAGTATCAACCTTTTTATTGAAAGTTGCCCTCAGCAGATATTACTTTATTGTTGGCTTTCAATAAATATGCAAAATCAAAAAAATTTGTACTTCACATGTTTAGATTTTTTAATTATGCAATGGTTTCTATATATTTTATTCAGGTATCGATTCTTTATAGAAAAAAATGTGTTTGATGGCTAATATTGTGATGTTTTTCATGATGAGATGTTTATTTCATTTTTAATTTAAGGAGTCTACTGTGCCTGCACTCTGCAACAGTCCAAGGTAACATAAAACAGTCAGGTTTTTATTTACAATAGAGAACTGCATACTTTCACAGTTATATACAGTAAAGCTTTATGTTTGTCTTTTTAATTTTAAGAGAGACTGACTATTTACAGCTGCTATAAATTGTTTTGAGGAGGTTCCAAATATAGAAGCATTAAATGTACAATGTGTCATTCTTAAATAAATAAAAAATCTGCTATGATATCTGTGCAATAAAACACTTTATGTGGTTATGAAAAAAAACTCCTTCAGGATTCTAACTCTACCTCCAGTTAGGTTAAGACTTTATTAAGGCTTTATTTGTTTTGTATACATTAATGGACAGTGAAATTCTTGCATATCCAAGCCTGGGGGCTGAGGTCAGACTGGAGGGTTAGCGATGATACATCACCCCTGGAGCAGACGGGGTCTGGTGGAGCTGGTTCTTGAACTGCAGACTTTCTGATAAGTAACTCAGAGTCATAACCCACTGAGGTACCAAAAAAAGGGTTTTATGATTTTGTAAGTTATGTATGAACACGGGTGCTGCAGGTCCTCGTCATCTCACCTTCTTTAAATCTTCAAAACTAATCAGTGTCTAATACAAGCTCAGATCAACCGATCAAACCCTGACAGCTTAATCTTTTATTTATATATAATTATTTTTTAATTGGCATCATAATTGCAACCCCAAGGAAGCGGAATAATATTTATAGGTACGTCAAACACTATTCTTTAGGTTTTTCTTGTCTTCTAATTTAACCTGTTATCATTCCAGACAGAAGTCTTTGAAGTAACTGAAAGAGATATAATGGAGACTTACTGTGAATCAAGAATAAAATGATAATGTGCTGTTATAAAAATAAATAAAAGAAATAATTACAGACACTTATACTATATGCACTTACTTTATACAGACACTAAAATATTATATACAGTACATTGAGCTGCATTTTATTTGAACACAAGTTATGCAATTGAAGTCTTTAAATCCAGAGATTTTGTACGATTATTTTACAATGATTTGTGACCTGTCATATTTCGGGTGATTTGAGTTACGCATATTTTCAGATTCCTAGCTCATTAAAGTCCATTTTGATACCAAGTTTTTTTTTTTCATTTTTTTTTTTTGCTGTGTCATGTTCGGTTGCTAAGATATGGCCAGTGTGAGTTTGTTTACAATGAGGGTCACAAATATTCTATTTTCAAATATTCTATATTCAAATATTCTATTTTTAGAATATTTAAACATGTATTCTGTGATGTAGTAAGAGTGTGGGAAGTCTTAGCCTCATTTATTATCAGGATTTAGCTGCTACCTCTAAACATACCTTCACCAGCGGTTAAAAGCAAAAGAAAGAATTTCATGTTTACACGGCAGTAAGTAGCCTGGATAGTGTTCATTAAAGTGCTTTACAACCATGTTTAGGACTGACAACTTTCTCAAATATGTTGAAGATAAGATATTTATCAACCAAAATTTAAAATGTGAAAAACCTATATGATTCAACTTGATATGATGGTGACCATTATCAGATTTGTGCAGGTTAACCATCTCTGTCTTTTGTGGTAAAGCTCTTAGGTTTTCCTCTTGGTCATGGATGATGAAGTGATTTTACATGAGCCGTAATTTCCTTCTCTACATTGGCCAAGATTCAAAAGATTTCCTAATTTGTGTGTCTGTGTGTGTATGTGTGTGTGTGTGTGTGTGTGTGTGTGGGTGAGAAAGAGAGAGAGAGAGAGAAAGTGAAGAATGTTTTATTTCAGTTAGTGTCTTCAGAGCCCATAAACACAATTATACAACCGTGTTTAATGCCCTTATAGGCATTGATGAGCTAATTTTCATTTCTTTCCACATTAAATAAAACCCAGTGTTCGCAGTTCAAACACAATAATATTGGTTAAGAGGGGAAACAGAGTGGTAAAAATTCCGTAATCTGTTTTTAAATATTATTATTATCATCATTTCCTTTCATATTGGGTCCTTTTATTCTTGCTATTATCAATAGCAGTTTAATTTCTAGTGTGATGCCGAAAAATTTTAAACATGCTGTGGTGCAACCCTTGCTAAAAAAGTCTGGCCTGGATCCTTCTGTTTTGTCAAATTTTAGGCCTATCTCCAAGCTACCTTTTTTGGCCAAACTCCTGGAAAAAATTGTCCATTTGCAACTGCAGCCCTTCCTTGATGAACAGGCAATTTTGGAAGTTTTTCAGTCTGGGTTTAAAACTCGCCACAGTACTGAGTCTGCTCTTCTAAGAGTTTTTAATGACATTTTCTTAGCAACCGACTCCGGGGACTCTGTACTACTTGTGCTTCTAGATTTAACAGCGGCTTTCGACACCATAGACCATGAGATTCTTTTATCCAGGTTGGAACAGTGGGTGGGCATTACAGGCTCAGCTTTGCAGTGGTTTAGGTCCTACCTCTCTGATAGAACCTTCTGTGTCAGTGTAGATGGTTTCACTTCCAAATCTGCTGCCCTTCCTTGGGGGGTACCACAGGGCTCCATTCTTGGTCCACTTTTATTCTCCTTGTATTTGCTCCCACTTGGAGCTATTTTCCGGAAATATAACATCTCCTTTCATTTTTATGCAGATGACTGTCAGGTTTACCTCCCATTAAAACACAGTGGTGCATGTTCTGTCAAGCTTCTTCTGGACTGCCTTGTTGATGTTAAAAGATGGTTGGCTTTTAATTTCTTGAATGTCAATGAGGGAAAGACCGAAGTTATGTTGTTTAGATCAAATGGCTCCCGCAAATCTCCTCGCTTTGACCTCTCCTCCTTGGCCCCTTTTGAGAAAGCCATGATTACAAATTTGGGTATTAAAATGGATCCTACTCTAAAAATGGATAGCCAAGTAAATGCTGTTGTAAAATCCAGTTTTTTCCATTTGAGGCGAGTAGCAAAGATTAAGCCTATATTGTCAAGGCGGGATCTGGAATCGGTTGTCCATGCTTTTATAACCTCTCGTCTTGACTACTGTAATGCTTTATTCTTCGGAATCAACCATACCACTATGGCTCGCCTACAGTTGGTGCAAAATGCCACAGCTCGTTTTTTAACTGGTACAGGCAGACGAGAGCATATTACCCCAATCTTGGCTTCCCTTCACTGGCTTCCAGTGTATTTTAGGATCCGTTTTAAAATTCTTTTATTTGTATTTAAGTGTTTAAATGGTCTTGCCCCTGCCTATCTGGTGGAATTGCTGCACCCATATGTTCCATCTCGCTCCCTCAGGTCTACTGACAAGCTGCTTCTCCAAATTCCAAAATCCCGATGCAAACTTCGAGGTGATCGAGCCTTTTCAGTAGCTGCTCCTCATCTATGGAATGAGTTACCCCTACTCATTCGACAAGCTCCCTCAGTGGCTGTTTTTAAATCTCGTTTAAAAACTCATTTCTACTCTCTGGCCTTCAACCCAGTGTGAAGTATTTTTATTGAGATGTTTTATGTTTTATTTCTTGCTGCTACTTTTATTATCATTATTTTTTATTATCATTAGAAGTATGTTATTTGGTTCGCTATGTTCTTAGTTGCTTCTTTTCTTGTTACCATCATTTAAATTTTAAAATTTAAATTTTTTAATTTATTTTTACTTTTATTTATTTTTATTATTTTATATTATCGATTTACCCTGCTGTTTTTTGGCCTAAATGTTGACTTTTGTACAGCACTTTGGTCAGCTTTGTTGTTGTTTTAAAGTGCTTTAGAAATAAAGTGGTATGGTATGGTATATTGTCTCTATTTATTTGTCATTTATTGGCCCATTTATTGGCCCATAACGTAAGCAGTGAGGTCTGGACATACTTCCTTAACACCCCTTTCATCATATTTTATTAGGAGACTCGGAAAATGTTAACGCATGGGCTGCTCAGGTGCTTACTGGGCTGAACTACGTACATAACATGTCCATCTCCTGTCCTGCATCTATCCCTATTAATATAATAATATATACAGTAATATAATACCTTTCTACAGTAAGAAAAACCACAGCTAGCCCCATGGTGCTTTCTCTTTCCATGGCAAACGTCATCTTTTTATATGCAATTTTAATAGCAGTTTAAATAAACAAATTGTTTATTTATGTTGTTTTCTCTTTTTTGTTCTCATCCTTTCATCCTGGAGGATTCAGATATTACTCATCTATATACATAAATAAAAGACAGGTTTTGTCTGTACGTTGGTCAGAAATCGCTCTTTTAATGACATCTTTACGGTTCATACATTGGAGGAGCCAAAACCAGTCTCAGAAAATTTTGTCTGTCTGTCTGTCTGTCTGTCTGTCTGTCTGTCTAGCCCGACCTTGTCACAGCATCACACAAAACTATCTGGACAGAATTTCATGACATTTTTGCAGTACTTTTTACAGGTTTTTGTTGGAAGTTAAACCTGCACCATAAATTAAATCAAAATGTTGAGTCGAAGTGAAGTTACAGTGCAGTTACAGTACGTGCCAGACTTTGTCACAGCATCACGGAAAACTGGCCAGACAAAATTTAATGAAACCTTTGCAGTACTTAGATATCTGTCTGAAGTATAACCTGCACCATAAGTGAAATTAAAATGTGGCATAAAGCAATGTTATGAGCATTTATGAGGCGGATAATAATCTGATTCAAAATAAGCTACTAATAACATACTTACTCAATGTAAATACACACACCTGTACCAATATAAATTACTGTATGTAGAAAAGATAAACATTTTTAAAATATTTAAAATATTTTTACTGGGATTAGTTCATATTTTCACAGCTGAAATAACAGCGATGATTGTTGGATGGTTTAAGTGAATTTTAACACACTGGAGTCGGTTTAAGACAAAACTTCATTTTTATTCGAGCTACTTTCTCGATTGATTCATTTTAGTTGTGAAGTGTGGAAGACTGGGTGAATTTGGAGCGCCGCAGGCATCTGGAGCCAGTAGGTGACAGGGTTGATGCGGAGTGTAATGCGGTAAGGACAAATTAATCTGGGTGAGAGCTTTTTTGATTCTGTGTGGAGGTGCAGATTCTTGGTGGAGAGCCATACTTTGTCACCTACGTTGTACAAACCTCCCGGTGGGTGTCGACGGCGATGTTGGGCAGTGTAGCAGACGTTAGCTCGTCGGATGGCTTGGTTGGCTTGTCTCCAAAGCTGTCGACACCTGCCAACCAACTGTTGGGCCGACGGTACATCAACCTCCGGTTCTTGATGTTCAAACATCGAAGGCTGGAAACCGTGGCATACCTAAAATGGACTGAGATTAGTGGCGGATGACACAAGAAGGTTATGAGATAACTCAGCCCATAGGAGGTAGCGGGCTCAGGAGCGCTGACAATCGGCGACAAAACATCTTAGGTAGCGCTCCAGCTGTCGGTTGGTTCACTCCGTCTGACTGTTAGTCTGAGGGTGATATCCGGATGACAGCCTGCAGGTGGAATCGATCAGACAGCAGAAGGCCTTCCAGAACAGTGAACTGGGCCCCTCTGTCCAAGACGATATCTTTTGGGAGCCCATGCAGGCGGACTATGTGCTCTAGAATCAGCTTGGCTGTGTCTTTAGCTGATGGGAGTCCGGCGAGAGCCACCAAATACACGGCCTTGGAGAACGGATCCACGATGGTCATGATGGTCGTCTTTTCCTCTGAGGCTGGCAGGCCTGTGATGAAATCGATGGCAATGTGCGTCCAGGGCCGGCGAGGAACCGGAAGTGGCTGGAGCTCTCCTGGTGTTGGCTGGTTTTCGCCCTGGCGCACACTGGGCATGCCTGAACGAACTCGTCGATGTCCTGGGTCATGGATGGCCACCAGAAGGCACGCTGGACAAAGTGGAGAGTGCGCCTGGGACCGGGGTGTCCAGAAAGAGGTGATGAGTGACCCCATTCATATATATGAATAGATCAATATGTCATCCAGGTATGCAAATGCCCACCGCCCCAACATGTCCCGAAGGACGTCATTGATGAAACTTTGAAAAGTGTCGGGGGCATTGCAGAGTCCAAACGGAATAACTAGACTTTCATAGTGTCCAGTGGGGGTGATGAAAGCCGTCTTCCACTCATCGCCCTCTCTGATACGCACCAAGTTGAAAGTCCAACTTCGTGAAAATGGTGGCACCAGAGAGGGCGTCCAGGGCAGAGTTGGTAAGAGGCAATGGGTGTCGGTTCTTGATGATAATGTTATTTAGAACCTGATAGTCGACACACGGACAAAGTTCCCCACCTTTTTTCTTTACAAAGAAGAACCCCGCGGGGGCGGGCGAAAAGAAGGGTCTGATGGTACCTTGTCATAGGGCGTTTGACACATACTCCTCCATCGACCCATGTCAGTAGAGATGGCCACGGGGAGGAGCCGAGCCTGACTGAAGGTCAATCGCCAGTTCGTAGGTGCGACGAGGCGGGAGATGGGTGGTACGTCTCTTGCAGAACACCTCAGCCAGATCTCGATAGGCCGGGGGAATGGCGTTGATGTCGACATCGGGGGCCTCGGACTCCCTAGAGCACATCCCAGCCGATGCCGTTAGGCAAAGTTCATTGCAAGCCGCCCCCCATTGTAGGATCCGATTTTGGGTCCAGGATCATGTTTTAATAGCCATGGGTGTCCAAGGATGATGGGTGGCGATGAGATGGGGGTTAGATGAAATTGGATAGGTTCTTGATGTTGGTTGATGATAAGGGTGATAGGTTGAGTTTGAGCTGTAATAGGCCTAGATGACAGGGACCGACCGTCTACGGAGGTGATACTAACAGGCTGGGATAACGCCTCAATTTTTACTCCCAGTTTTTTGGCATAAGTAGAGTCAATGAAGTTACCGGCGGCACCGGAATCGATGAACACGGAACTTCCGACCTGTCTGTGACCAAATTGGAGGAATACTTGAACCGTGAGACGAGCAGGGGTGGCGTTGAGCGTGGTGGAGAGTTGGATCGGACACACACTCGAATCAGAAAGATAACCCAAGAAAGTGAGTACTCATGAAGTGATGGACGAACAGCCTGAACCGACATGGGCGAACTCAATGACTGAGTGCTGTGCCGTGGTTTGTTTACTCCTTTTATGCTTCCTGTTTAGCGACCTGACCTAGTGCTGGTCACGGTGCAAGTGTGTGTGACACAGCACTTATTTATCTTGGGCTGTTTCCCCCTTTCACTACATCAAAGAAAACATTGGAATCCTCACATACAGTACACATATTCAATTCAATTTTATTTGTATAGTGCTTTTAACAATTGTCATTGTCGCAAAGCAGCTTTACACAATCAAAAGAATTATTTAAGTTTGTATGGAACAGGAATGTGTATGAATCTGAATGATCAGATAGTCCCTGGTGAGCAAGCCGAGGGCGACAGTGGCAAGGAAAAACTCCCTGAGATGGTAATAGGAAGAAGCCTTGAGAGGAACCAGACTTAACAGGGAACCCATCCTCATCTGGGTGAAACAGAGAGCAGGAAATGATCTGCATTTATACTCTGTGTTAGGTGGCAGGCAGTTCAGCTATAATAGTATAGCTGAACATATTGCGCCTAATACACAAATAATTACACTTTGAGTGGGTGGTAGGCTGTAATTTGGTTGTGGGCTCTAATTTATGTTACAGTGTTGGTAGAAATAGAATCTGGGTGCAGGTCAGGGTGAATTAAACAGAAATGAACAACTGTACATATGTAATAAGTAATAGCATAATGTATAATACGTGATTAGTACTGTATGTTTACTAAGTAATAAGAAATAGTACTAGCCATTGCATGAACAGGTGTATTCACAAAAACAATTAAAGTAATTGTTGGTTATTGGCAGGTCAGCACTGTATTGATTACAAGAGGGTTAATAATAGAAATTTACCAGTGGGAGGAACCTCTTTTGATGGCGTGCAGTTTTTGTTATCAAGGAGCAGAATCGCTTTGCTGATGGTCCTTTTTGGAATCAGTGATGTAATTAGCAGCGTGGAAAATGTGACTTGATGATGTACAGGTCTTTGATTGATGACAGGCTGCAGCAGATGCTTTTCTCAGGTGTCCTAATGGTCCATTCCAGCTTTCTATTTTTTCTGGAAGAGGACGCACCAATCCAAATAGTAATTACAGATGTAAGGATGGTTTCAATAGTGGTCGGTATAGAATTGCACCAGTATAGCCTGGGCTAAATGGAATGTTGCAAACTGCCATAAGAAATATATCTTTTCCTGAGCTTTCTTGTTGATGGATGTGCATCTTACATTTGGGATAACGTTTGAGCGTAGTTCCCAGAACACTGAATGAGGAATTTGTCAGGGGTGAGTTTGAAGGGGGAGATGAGAAAGAATTTACATTTTTCTTAAGTCTAGTAGTCAAACTGATGAATTTTTTTTTATTATTATTCCTAAAGAATCCTTGGAAAATGTTCAGTCTTCATGTTGATATGATTTTCTCCAAAATATGAGTCCAAAATAAATCATAATCTTGTGTCTTGAATCTAATATGACTCCAATTTAAATATAGAAGATTTCAATAATCTCTGGCTCCCATACCATACATTCATGATTTGACTTTGTCATATAAAGTTAGGAAAAGTTAGGTACAACTTTATAAATAAGCCAAATTAATAACTAGCCACCTTTTAATCATAAAGTACTATATCCAAAGTTCATCAGGAGTTAATGGCACAAGAGGATCCCTAAATACCTAAATACATGATCAAATAAAAAGCAATTATATATTTTAATTTTTTTACCCATAAGAAAATTTCCCATGGTATGTACTGCAGTTACTGTGGTAAAATCTTGTGCATGCTATAATATACTGTACCATAGTACCAAAGTACTTCTTAGAATGCCAAGGTAGGTACTATGGGTACCATGGTAGTACTAGGGTATGTACTACATGTAGCTACTGTGGCACTTCAGTGTGTCCTGTTGTTCAGCAGGTTCTATATGTATGTACAGTACATACTGTTCCATATTGGATATGTAAGCACATACAGTACCAATAGTATGATATAGTACAAGTAGTATGATATTAGATACCTGTATGTACCATTAAGTCTGGCTTAAATTAAGAAACTATAATTGCTCATACCCATAATAAATTTGACCATAGAGTAGGTCGTACCATGGTACTGTGAAAAATATCATGGTGCTATTCGTCATAGTACAGATCTACTGTATGTTATGGTAAAATGTATTGGGTATAAGAAATTTCATATCAATAAGCCAGACTTAATGAAAAAATACTGTACTTTTTTTTTATTGTACCATTAAATATTAAGACACCCCTGCATGATATGTTTCACTACTTACAAGAATCCAATTAATTTCTCCCATCTGAAGCCAATATTTTTATTACTATTGAATGAAGTGGAACCATCAGAGGAATCTTCCTCATACAGACTTAGACCTGTTCTCAGCTAAAACCCTCATCTGAAGTTTAGATCAAGTTTTACCTTCTCTTATTAATAATGATGAAACTGGAGATTCATCAGAGGGAGATACTGTACTCTTCTCATAGTGTTATTAGATTCTTAAATGTCATATAGACAAACTAGTTCCAATTTAAATGGCTATGTTTAATTTATACCATTTTAGCGTTAGATATTGAAGATGGTTTCATTAAATGGATAAAGACTCTATACTGTACATTTCCCTATCATCTGCTGTCATTACAAATGATGTTAAGTGCTTTGTTATTTGAAGTTATTGGAAGCACAGGCCACAGCTATAAGACATAAAAGTAATATTACAGGAATTAGTCTGGGTGATAACAAGATTTCTTTTGTCTGTTGATGATTTCCTGATTTGCTTGGACTCTCCTTAGTAATCTGTTCCCAAACTAATCACTCTAATTCACAAATATGCTGCAAAAAGACATTTCTCTATAATAAATGCACTGACTTTAGAAAGTTCACAAACACTATGCTTAGTTATCTCCAAATTATTTTGACCAAGGTTATGATGTCGTACCTTAGATAACCTACTGTAGGAGGTCGGGGTGCACCATCACTCTGACGTTCAGTGAAATGGCAGCTCAGCTACAATTTATTCTGGAATTAGTTAATATTTAAGACCCTAATCTGACTGGAATGCATTTTTGGATTTTTGGATACATCCCCCTGTTTTAGTTGTAAATTTTTTACAAAATAAAATAATACTTAAAAACATGCCATATAGAGGTAGAACAAAAACTTTGACCTTATTATTAAACCCCTCCAAGAAATCCAGATTTTCCACCTGGACCTTGAAATCATTGGCTGGCTGGAAGATTAAAGGTGCAAATGTGCATGGAGATATAGTACAGGGTATATTCTCTCATTCCAACAGATTAGAAGGAATTTTAATCTTCCCAGGTCTGAGCTCTGAAAGTTTCTACAGGATCAGTACTGTAAATCATTCGTCTAAATTAAAGCTATTCGCAGATGGATTTACTGTCCTTCCTATGGACTTGCTTCTGAAGAGCATGAAAAAGGTTAGATTTATTATGAGATGATTCTACAATGAACTGTGAAATACCAACGTAATGCAGGTAAATCTCAAAAGGCAATGAGAAGCAGATTTGGTACATATTTAAACAATCCATACAGTATGTGAACATCCCACCCTCGTGCCACTGAGACGGAGCCTCTGGGGTGTGTTGTGGTGTCTGGCACCATGAGGTAGGCAGCAAGGGTGGGGGTGAGGGGCTTCATGGATTAGACTTGTTTGGATTTAGAACAATTTCAGATAAAATTTTGAAATAACACACATAGCATTACGTATTTAAGTAACAACAACAGTCAGTTGTTATTTTAAGACATGAAGGTCAGCTGTTCTGGAACAGTTCTTGCAAGAACAGTATTGTCATATGCATTTGCAAAACCCGTCAGGCGCTCTGGCTCTCATCAAGACCTTCCCAGGAAAGCAAGACCAAAACTTACCTCGGCTTCAGAGGAGACGTTCATCTAGGGTCTCAAAAATCACCAATTAAGGAAACAGCACGTCGGATTAGAGCCGTTATAAAGGATTTACAGAGGAGCGGCTACATCTCAATATCAACTGTTCAATGGAGATTATTGCATATTTTGGACACTTTCAGCATTGTAGAAAGAAATAATTAGGAAAGACCATGGAATTAGAAGGTGTATCCAAACTTTTGGCTGGTAGTGGGTGTGTGTGTATGTGTGTATACTGAATGTATGTTTAAATATACAGTACACACACACACACAGACACACACACACACACATTTCTGTTCAAAAGAGTTGAGCGCCACGCCTCATTTATTCACATTTTGCTTCCAAAGAGAAAGACTTTCTTGTATTTCAAATTTGTATACAAATCCAAGCATACCTCAAAGAAAAAAAGGATGGAACACAGTCATTTACTGGCCTCCCCAAAGCCCAGAACTCCACTCTATTTAAGCAGTATGAGATCGTCTACGCAGAGAACGGGTAAAAAGGCAGCCAGAGATTGGAATATCCTTCAACAGGCCAGGAGAATGATACCTGAAAACTACTTAAAAAAAATGACAAGTAAGTTTGTCTTATAGAGTTGAGGAATAACACTGGTCATGCGAAATAGTGACTTAAATGTGTTTAGAGGGTTCGTAAATTCAATAAAATAAAATAAGTAAATAAGTTTTATATTCTGCTGAGGGTATCAATACTTTCGTCCTGGGATATTTCATTGAAATGATTACAATATTCTTAATGCACTGAAGACGATGAAAGTACAAGTTAAAGTACATTGTGTGTACAGTACAGTACATTTAGCTTGTTTTTCATTTTCTTTTTTTACAGGATCGGTGGTTTAGTATCAGTATGTCTCTCAGATGCAGTCCGTCTTTTAGTTTCTCTGACATCATTCTTGAATCCAGTGTAATTATAGAAAATGACATGGACGTCTGCTGTGTTAACACTTTGAATAGTCCTGTGAAATAAGGCACATTTTACTAAAACCTGAATAATTTTCCCTGACACTTCTTATCTCTCTGTCCTCTTTCCTGTGCTAATTTTCTAACTACATCAGCCGCACTTATACATCCTTATTTCATTTGCGTTCCTTACATTTTTAAAACCTAATTACAATGTACTAGAGCAGGAAGGGCACACAGTTCTTGGCTCTTATTTCCCATTTACATTTTCGATCAATTTCTGGAGCTTTGTGGCTTTCAGGTGCCTGAGTGATGTTCTTTCATCTTTATATCACACAAAGACACAAATGCCTGTATCTGACCTGCCCCTTTTCTTTATGATTGCATACAGTCTATACAGTATGTGCATGATCACAGTGCTGTATTTCATGCTGAGTTATATACATACATGTAGTGAGGATAATGACTAATACTGACACTTGCATAGGACAGAGCCTGACTACAGTACAGTGTGAATCTTAGCAAAGTAAAATATCTTTTATATAGTTGAATTTATTATAGTATTTTAAAATATACATTTAATTCAATTCAATTCAATTTTATTTATACTGTATAGCGCTTTTAACAATGGTCATTGTCTCAAAGCAGCTTCACAAAAAATGAAAAAATAAATAAATAAAATAATAATAATAATAATAATTTTAGAAAAGAAAATAATTGGAAGTGTGTGTGTGAGAAAAATGTGTAGATAATAATAATGAGACGAATGAATGAAATCTCTCTGATGAGCAAGCCAAGGGGTGACGGCGACGGTGGCAAGGAAAAACTCCCTGAGATGGCATTAGGAAGAAATAAATTATTTTTAACCTTATAAAATTATAAAATTTTATATATAACATTATAAAATAATTTTATAAATTATTATAAAATTACCATAAACCAAATATAGGATTATCAAACATATTTCCACACATCTCCTTAAGCTATAAATTTTATTTTTATACTCGTAAGTAATTTTTTTCTAGAAATGTTAATTTCTAGCAAAATTATCTTGCAGTAGAGGACACTAATGGCAAGGTTATTAGTGTTCTCTAGAAATAAGTTTAATAACCTTATTATTGTATCACCTCTGATTTCTTTTGTACTAAATTAGCCCAACTTTAACAAGTTTACTGAAATAGCAATATGTCAAACTAAAATATATGCCTTGTGCTGTGAAAGAAAATGTGCAAAATAAATTTTTGAGGAAAATATGAAATAAATAATTATGATAATCAATTGTAGGCATTTTTTTGCATCCAGCTTTTTTTTTTTTTTTTTAAGGAGGAGAAGGTATCATTAATCACGGAAACTGATTATTTTTAGAATAAAATGAAGAAGCACACTCCACCATGAGCATAGCAAATGAGTGCTCAGTCTTAGCACTGCAATTTTTTTTTACTACTTTGGCAATCCAAAATAACAAATTACACACATGATAAACTCAAGCATATGTTACATTATGACTTTGATGTAGGATCTCTCTAAGTGTTGTGCAATTGTTTTGGTGCAAAGTGTAAGAAAAAAAGAAAAAAAGAAAAAAAGGCAAAGTAACATAATCTGCCGAAGCTTTGGAATAATGAGGGTCGAAGCCATGTTTTTAAATTCCAAGAAAATTGCAGTAACTGTTGTAATGATTACAATTAATTTTACTCATGCTGAAATATACAGGCATTATACTAGATTTCTATGATTTTTCTTTTCCACATACAAAACATGTATTCATGCACGCATTTAATCTGACTTACATCTTTGTCCGCATAAAAACTGACATAAACCTTCAGCCTTAATTGCAGAAAAAAAAACAGGCATTAAGAGACGTCTTAGTATTAAACCTTTTTTTGAACTCCAAATTACTTTTTCCTCTCATCTTATTTTCCTTTCTTCTTTCTGATCCCCTCCTCATTCAATATCTTTAAATACTTTTAATTTAATAATCCACCTTAATTTAATGTTTGAATTAATTTGATTACAACTCATTCAGGATATTCACATACAGTATTTCCTTCCACCTATTTCCTCTCATTACCTTTCCCGCCTATTTGTTCACTTTATGCGGTTCACCGAGAGGTTTTCCAACTTTCGCAGACGCCTACAGGGTGGTAACTGTGTTGAGACAGCATGCACTTTGACCCTTTGTATTTGTACAATATTTCTTTAGAAAGACGATCCTCTAATGAACACCGTTCCACGGTTTGGTGATTGCCTCGGGTTTAAATCAAAGATACCATAGAGCCTTTTATGGAGAGAAAAAACAGGAATGTAAAAAAGGACCAAAACCGGAACATAAAGTTAAACAAAAGAAAATGAAAGAGGTGACATGACCTCCTGTGGGAAGGTGTAAAAGAGATGAATGAATATTTTTACAATAACAACTCTAATATAAGAGAATTAAGTTCTCTGGTCAGGTTTTTCTATAGTTGTGTTTAAACCTGAGAACTGGAAAATTAGTCATGGCCCTCACATTTTATTAGAATTTAATAATTCATGTGTGTTTATTTCTTTGTGAGGAAAGGGCAGAAGTACAGCACTATATTACATATTTTTTGTGTTTGGTAACATTTTATTTGAAGGGTCTTTACCCTGTCATTGTGCTTAGAACGCTCACGAGCCTGATTTTAAAACTTTATCTTGGAAGTCATTCACTTGTTTTTATGAACAGTACATTCCTGGAGATTTACATGATATCTTAATTAAAATAACTTTTCGTTCTTCCTTATTTAGTTGCCAAAGTGCTTCGTAACTGTGGAAAAATGCAATTTTATTTACCACTTAGAATAGGAGTGTTGGGAGTGTTTAAAAGTAAGCATTAACCCTTGTAGTAACCTTTGGAAATGTAGAGTTATAGAAGAAGAATCGACAACAGAGAGGTGTGATGTGACCATCCTCAAATTACTGTCCTATAGGCCCATGTGATTTATTCCTCTAAAAATACATTTCACACAGCTTTCGTTACCTCTAAGTTGAATTATTGTATTACCTTATGATGTGGATGCTCCAGTAGGTCAGATTCAGCAGTCTCTACTACAGTCAAAGAAGATACTGTATGATGACATCACCCGTACCTCATGCACTCTACATTGGTTCCTAGTGATTAAAATACTACTATTGACCTTTAATCCTACGTATAAACTGTCTAGTACCTGTCTGAACAACTGGTATTTCATGATTCTTCATGCCTATCAACAGGAACAGGCTATTTATTGGTACTTCATATAATGAAGTCTACAGCAGGGGGCAAAGCTTTGTCCTACAAAACCCCACAGTTATGGAATAGCCTTCCAATATGAGTTTTTGGGACTCAGTGAAGGCTTTTCACTGCAGTTGATGCAAAAAGTTTTTTTTTTATGATGGCTTCTACTGCAAATGTGATTATACAGTACAGTATATAGTTTAAGCAATTTTGTACTCAACTCTCCATCAGTGAACAGTTGGTAATCTTTAGTTAGCATGAAAGTAGATTACATGTTAACTAAAATTAATTTCAATGTTATAAAATTGCACTTTCTACTATACAGTTACTGAAAGGATGTACTGTATTTATGGTCACACTATCTGGTTTCACGCAAATTAATATAAGTTACCTTGAGCCTGAGAGCTGCTGTAATAGAAGATTAACCATCATCTATCTACAGTATCTATCTATCTATCTATCTATCTATCTATCTATCTATCACAAATGTGCTGTTAAAAACAAACTAAAATAGTTTTTTAGGCCAAGAGAGAAAGAAAAAGTAGAAAGTAAACAAAGTAGAAAATTCATACGATCTTATAACTGCGTCCAGGCACTTAGTACACAATGGGAAGAAGAGCGGACCAAGAATTAACATCTGGGGAACTCCTGAAGTAAAGTTGTCAAGGTGATTTAACTGAACTTCAACGTGCAATGTAGTGGAATCGATACTTAATATAAGCAACACGCATGTTTTATGGAAAAGACAAAATGCTCCTGGCAGGGCTTCCACATCCCAAACTAAGCTGGATTGCAGCTGCAAGGCTTGTTATTACTCTCCCCAGGTTCTCAATTCAGGTGATTGCTGCAATCCAATCACCCATTGCCTGTAGCTACCTGCATCACATTAAACACATTGCTTGGCTACATCAAAAACTGAACCCACACTTTCTGAACCCCAAGTCTGAAACACATTTCCTTTGTACCACATATAAGCGGGACATCAAGAATATCCTCTGTCTTGACACCCAGGTGATGGAATTTGCTGTCCAAACCAACTAAGACTGAGGACCTAGGTCTTCAGTAAGCACTTGGGATCATATCCTAGCTCTGACAATCCTTTAACACTTAAGCTCACTTGTACAGTATATTGTCATAATTATAAATCCAGACTGAGTAGATGTACATGTTTTTACAGATGTGGACTGATAAAACTATGCTTAAGTCAAAATATGGTATAGTGTGCCATACTCAAAGTGGAATTACCTCCCCCACAAACACACACACAGACGCAAAGTTCCCAAGTGCCTTCAAAAATAAGGAAATTCAATTAGTGCCATGTTCGCATAGGAAATATGATTTTTCTTCAACAGACATGCTTAGTTTGAAGCTACTGTATGAGTGGATGTGCAATCCAGATTTTAGTCTCCACCATATTCTGCAAGATAAGGCAACCTTCATAAATAAAATTCAGAAAATATGTAAATTTCTAAAGCAGGATGTAAAACATGATTTCTCATGGTGTGGGAATTAAATATCATTAATAGCTACAAAAAAAAGCATCTTGTATTGTTATTTTTATATATGATCCAGTCCTTTTTTACTTGCTTTTGTCTAATGTTTAGACATAATTTAATAGACACTGTAAAGCACTTCTGCGATGGATTGGCAGCCTGTCCAGGGTGTACCCCGCCTTGTGCTCTAAGCCTTCTGGGATAGACTCCAGGTCCCCGTGACCCTGAATACAGGATAAAGTGGTATAGACGGTGAGTGAGTGAGAGTGTAAAGCACTTTCATTACCCCTTCTATTACAAAAGAAACCTAATCACAGATGCTTGAGATGCTCCTTCTCTGTTGTCTTTCATTTACCTTTTTATCAGACATTACAGAAATATCCATCACTGCCTTTTAAAACATTTATTTATCCTTTAAAAATGCTACAATCTGTTAAGCCTCACTTACTGTAGGCCTAATTAATTTTATTTGTGCAAGGAAGAATAATCATGACCAGATTTTGTTTTTATGAACCCTTTATGAAGGCCATAAGTCATTTTTGTTTGCTTTATGAGCGAAATAATAACTCAAATAAGGTTACAGAGTCCTGAAATACATCTCAAAACAAAACACACTATGATTGAATGACTGAACATGCGAGTCAAACATCATCATGTTTGGTAGCCTGTTTCGTAGCTTCTGCCCTGGGTGATAATAACGCAGTCATAAGCTTCATAAAGATCTCTCCAGCTTCTCTAAAGTAGACATTTTGCTTTGATATGAGATCTTGAATCCAAGATGACATCCTTCAAACTCATTCTGGCACAAATCATCTATGTCTTGATGGGGTCAGTGTTTGTGAAATAGACAGATGTGAAATCGAATGCTAAAGTGGTTTTGGTTACCAAAACCACTTGCATCAAATGGAGAGACTGTAGTAGAAATTCACAAATCCCAGTAATGAAACACCAACCTACTGTAGTGCCAAAAAAGCAAAAGTATTGAAGCTTCCTGGAAACTTACAGAGTGTACTTTTGCACAGATATGAATCCAAGATAAATAGTTTGATGCTTAAAAAAACTGACCAAAAGTACTCAAAAACTACATGATTATTATGTTATACTGTAGACAATTTCATTGGCTTGTCTACTCCAGGTACTGTATGGAGCGAGTCATTGCCCCAAGTGAAGAGGTTGCAATATTATTATTATTATTATTATTATTATTATTATTATTATTATCTCAGGGCCTTGTTTAATAGTGAGGCTAATGGAGTGTAAAGTTGAAACAGAAATGGTATTGCAGTCATTTTACTGTACCATTGTGTCAAAACAAGAGTTGAGCCAAAAGGCAAAATTCTTGAACTACCGCTTGATCTTTGTTCCTACACTCCCCTTTTGGGTCATGACAGAAAGGACCCGATTGCAGATACAAGAGACAGAGATGCCTTAGAGATAGGATGAAAAGCTTAGTCATCTATGAGAACCTCTGAGTAGAACCACTGCTCCTTTGTGAGGAAGGGAGTCCGTTGAGATGGTTCAGGTATCGGATAGGGGCGACACCAGGACGCCTCCTTATGGAGGTGTACTGACACGTCCAGCTGAGAGGAGGCCATGAGGCAGAGCACGAACTAGGTGGAGAGATTATATCTCCTCATTGGCCTGGAAACACCTCTGTATCCCCCATCAGAGTTGGTTGAGGTGGCCAGGGAACAGGAAGTTTGTGGTTCCCTGATGAAACTGCTACTCCCATGACCTGACTTTGGATAAATCGTTGAAGATGGTTTGATAGATTGATGGATGGATTATTTCATACAGTACTTTCTCAGTATTCTTCTTGTGTTTAGTGGTAGGCATAGCATAACATCAAGTTTCCAGATGAATGTGCGTATTCTTGACCAACACTTTCTTGTCACTTATTGTTAGTACTTTTTAATATTATTACTCTACTGTAATATCACATCAACGCATGGGTGTATTCACCAGGGTAGACTGAAGCACATTTTGTGCCAAAGAGAGAAATTTGACCCTGCAAATAAACCAACATCCATTAATCAGGCTTCAAACTCATGAAACTGCCCTCGGATGTGTGCTACATTGTGTATTATTGCACTTGGTCAGGAGAAAGAGCATTAAAAGCATTACATTGATGTACTGGGAAAAAGAACTGTGTGTGTGTGCGTGTGTGTGTGTGAAAGAAGCTAGCATTTACTTCTAACAGTATGCAATATCAGAGAAAACATTTTCAATGGGGTCAAGGTAAGCATTATGAAAGGACATAACTATGGGTTCAACAACGAGGGTTTAGAACTCCACCAATGTAGGGTTGTTCAAAACAGCACGCTCTACATATCCCAACTAGTGCAGTGGAATACATAGCATAAAAGCATATACTTTGTATAAAAGCACCACATTTGTAATTATTTCCAGTTTTAGTAAATAGTATACCTCCTGCTGGGAAGGGATTTTTCTCTTGTTTTCTGTTGACTAACCAATGACTTTTAATTGGTGGTTGGTCTTTCGCTCTTCCTCTTTTTATTCTGCATTGCACTTGCTATTGCTCACGCCTACACTTACTGCTGCGTGTGGAGGATGTGTTGGATGCAGTCAGTTCTCACACGGCGAATCAAGAAAGCAGGGGTCATAATTAATGACATAGGAGTCAGGAGTAGCTCAGTGGTTATGGCATCGGTTCAGAAGGTCCCAGGTTCAAACCCAGCAACCACCAAGTTACCACTGTTGGGCCCTTGAGCAGGACCCTTAACTCTCATCTGCTCAGATGTATAATGAGATAAAAAAAATTAAGTAAGTTGCTCTGGATAAGGATGTCTGCCAAATTCCTAAATGTAAAAATAAATGCTGTTAGTGCTATTCCTGTCTACCGGCCACACCATTCGCCCCCTTCATGTCTGATTGAGGATTCCACCCTTCAGTCAATGAAATACGTATACTGTATACCCCCCCCCCCCTTACGTCCCACAGCAATGGTGAAAGCTTTAAAAGGAACGTGAAAAGAAATCTGTATCAACACAAGCTGAAAACAGAGGAATGGAATTTCAGGACACATATTGCTACCATGTGAAAATACCAATGTTACGTTTAACTTGAAATAAACCTGTTATCAGTGTGTAATGTGGGGATCAGCTGAGGTTTTTCAGCGCAAGAAGTTATAAAATCTTCAAAGAAAGAAGTCTGTAATCCGCTTTGGATTCTTTGGGTTCAGAGTCTCTTTCTTTACTCTCAGAATTCCGTAGGGATCTTATTCATCTTCTTTTTTTTTTTTTTTGCTTTTATTGGCATTTCATTGAAAATTTTTATCATTTGATTTATTTTCTTTTTTATTATTCCACTTGAGTTTTATATTTGAGCTATTTTATCTCTTTACACGTTTTGGTACTTTAGTTTATTTTGTCTTTGTGGATTACATTATATTCATTCATTCATTCATTCATTCATTTTCTGTACCGCTTTATCCTTATATACAGGGTCGCGGGGGACCTGGAGCCTATCCCAGGAGACTTCGGGCACTAGGCGGGATACACGCTGGACAGGCTGCCAATCCATCGAAGGGCACACACACATTCTCACATACACACACTCATTCACACACTACGGACAATTTGGAATGTCAATTAGCCTAACCTACATGTCTTTGGACTGTGGGAGGAAACCGGAGTACCCGGAGGAAACCCACCAAGCACAGGGAGAACATGCAAACTCCATGCACACAGAGACGGGAATCGAGCCTGGCCGGGAATCGAACCCAGACCCTGGCGGTGCAAGGCGACAGTGCTAACCACTACACCACCGCGCCGCCTTTACATTATATTACTTTTTATTATTTATATTATTATGATAAGTTTTCATTTACTTAAAATGACTAGATGAAATGTACTTTCTGAATGAAGCTTGTTATTATTATTATTATTATTATTATTATTATTATTATTATTCATTTATTTATTTGTTTGTTTGTTTACTTAATTACTTACAGTACTTATATTTTAACTTAATAGTCAGTCTAAGTTTTAAAGCTTATATGGATTTCTCTGTGTGTGTGTGTGTGTGTGTGTGTCTCTCTCTCTCTCTCTCTCTCTCTCCCTCTCTCTCTCTCTCTCACTCACTCACTGTGTGTGTGTGTGTGTGTGTGTGTGTGTGTGTGTGTGTGTGTGTAATACAGGGATATACTTTTTTTTTACTGGATTAATTACTGGAACAGACATATGCATGTAATTAACTCCTTTTGAAGTTATTCTTCTCATATAAATAAGGCAACATCCCATTTTGTAATTAAAAAGACAATTAAAATGAAAAACAATTCATTGTTAATTATATTTGTAAACCTGCAACACAGGGCCCAGCTCTGTACACAATGGTTCAGCAAAATTAAAGGCAAACACTCAATGGTTATCAATAGTACTAGTGCTCAATAGATATAAACAAGTTATATAAAACTTTTGTAACAGGCAAGAAAAATGCAAAACAGCACTCAGAATATATTTATGAAAAAAGTCAAATGCATAGATAATGTTATTCTGAGTGCACTTTGCCAGACAACAAATGAAACGAGACAATGAAGTGTGGCAGGGAAGGCATGTAGATCATAAACGCAGCGGAAATCATTTTGCCCGGAGGCAGAAACAAAACCACGGCAGATCTGGCAGCGTACGGATGAGATTTAACAGTGTAATTGATCTAAAGCAACAAGACTCATAGCAATAACCTGCATTGCTGTATGTGAAGTATTTGATGTTCATATTTGTTCATTTCAAATTAATGGCCTTTTTAAGTATTAAACTTATGTATTATTAAATGTTAGAAAGATTGGAAGGAAATATTCTTTCTTGTCATGTGATGGATTGGCACCTCAGATGGCAGTACAGGGTGTCCCCTAAATCATGCCCTCAAGTCCCCTGGGATAGGCTCCAAGCCCACCGCGACCCTGTATATAGGATAAAGCTGTATAAAAGATGAGTGAATATTCTTTCTTTGGTCTTGCTTATATTTGTATATTTCTGAAGATTAAATTTTTTTCTGAAAACTGACAAGTTTGGAAGTTAGTCGTTATGTGGAGTCGATGGTAAAAGTTGGAACCAAGGTGTTGGTTATAAGGGGTGTTTCAGTGGTAATGAGAGTCATTCTTGACAGGGGTCAGTTGTAAGAGGGACAGATGTAATATGGGCCAATATATATTTTGGACCTTTTGGTTAAATTGTATGCACTACTTTGCAAAGGGCTTAGGCCCTTTCCTTTCTGCATTATTGTGTCTTTAGAAATTTCCAGACATTTCTAAACAAAGATTAATGTTATAAATATGTTTGTGGGTCAGTAAAGAAGCTAATGATCATTTATCAGACCAAAAAAAATTAATGAATCCTGGCTCTCATTTTTTAAGTAATAAAAGAAATAAGTTCCATAAATTGATTATTTCCCCCCTCCAAAGAAAAAAAAACCTTAACAGACAATTTTCTAATAAAACTGCATGAAATACACCTGAGGCTACAGATGCGATTATTATGACAGAGTAGGAAAATGTTGGGTTTCCATGAGCGCTGTGCCTATTGCTAGTCTTATGTGTTGTTTAAGCCTATATTATAGAGGGTCATTTATTCATTTTGTGCATTTTGCTTTTTTTTTTTTGCCAGGTGTCCACAATTTGCCCTGATTTCCTTCAGTAAATCCGAGCTGAAGATCAGTAACCTGAGACATTTTTTGACAGTGTGCAGTCTCCATCAGTCCTGTATATACTGTAAGCTGCAATTAACACCTCATTGTTAAAGACGGGGGATTTTATGACACGATGCATTCAGAGACACGTCATTGGAGAATCTCAAGGCCTTGAGCATTTCAGAAAAGCGTGATTTTCTGTACTGTTCCATCCACGATGATTATGTTCAGTTCGGGTCATTTGTTTTCAGATACAAAGCACACTTACACACATGCACACACTTTTGTCCTTCAGTCAATGGTGCATGGTGAGATCTGATGCTATAATTTGATGGAAATGTAAATTATGGCATGTCATACGGGTGAGAATTATATCAATAGGCAGCCAATAACTGGAGTGTATGAAGACTTTATAATTAAAGCAAAGTGCATTTGTTTATGTAGTTTAAAGCCATGTGTGTTTGTTAGAAATTAACAGGAAAAAAATGATGTTGATGTCATTTGGATGCCCAATTTGTTGTTATGTCAAACATCAGCTGATCACTAATTGCACACACCTGGACTCAATCACTACTACACACTATATAAACACACTGACATACAGTATTCATGCATTTCATCATAATTATAGTTATGATCCACCTGACACACTGTCACTCACAGTGATGTCATCTGAAAACACAAACACTGATTAATCAAAGGAATGATGAAAATACCAGGAGCTCTAAACACAGCACAAATATTACAATCGAAAATATTTAATATGTCTTATGGTGGAACTAATGGAAAGTTTTACCATTAATGCTATATCTGTCACTCAAACCCCTCTGGTCCTCTTATTTTCTCTATGTCTCTCTGTCTCATATACAAACAAGCTGAATCTCCTTTGGGAAAATAAGGCTTGTGAATCTTGCTTATAGTCTGATTCCATTAAAAAAGTTTCTTTTTAATAATCAGTTTAACGATGGTCTTAAATTAAGAGGTTGTAAAAAATTCTTTCATGCCATGAGCGCCTACAGTTCATATCCACGTTAATGTACGACTTTGATCTGTGTAGGTATCTGTGCACTAATGTGTTCTCAATGGCGGTTTGATTTTTCTACAAGATTAAATAGAGTCCTGCTCTTTCATGAAAGGACTTCCACTGAGCTAAAATAATCAGCATTTTATTACTGAGGCTTAAGTCCTAAATCAGTCGGCATTCTTTAACCACCACAATCAAAGCTTGTGAAGATTTTCACCTCACGTTTCCCACGGCCTTGTGTGTGATTGCAACAGTGTTCTCAATTTTAGCTTAGCTCATTTAGTGTGTGTGCACGTGTGGCCATGTGTGTGTGTGTGTGTGGTGTTCTCTGGGTGCATGATGTCTTGAAGCCCGGAACACTTCTCATTTATTTGTTCTTCATTTTATGTTTCTTTGACATCATTTTCTTTGAATTAAGAACACACGCACACTCACACGCACACACACACACACACACACACACACTCTCACACGCACGCACACACACACATACACACGCACACTCACACGCACACACACACACACACACACACACATACACACGCACACTCACACACACACACACACACACACACACACACACACTCACACACACACACACAGTTGAACCTGATACTGACTTCCTAGACTGGGATTATGTGGTTTGCTTTACCATTTAAATCAACTAATTTTTTTTTTTTTTATTGTTTTCTCATTTTTTTACAACAACAAATAAAAGAAAAGAAAAACGAAAAAAAAAAAAAAAAAAGCATATGTATACCGTATATAACATAACCAACACCATAACATATATACAAAGTGTTCTTCTATTGTGTACAGGAAATAGCATCAGAACATCATAAACAAAACCTGGTAACAGCCACATAGTTTTGACCTCTCGTAGTCATATCTTGTTTTTGATGTAATCCAAGAAAGGACGCCACCTGGCCGTGAACTTGGATCTTGAACCACTTAAATTCAGTCTTATTTTCTCCAAACTAAGGAAATATAGGACATCATTTGCCCATTGTTTAAAGGCCGGGGGAGATGATTGTTTCCAATTGATCAAAATCAGGCGTCTTGCCAACAGGGAGGTAAAAGCAATACAGTCCAATTCACTTTTTGACAGGTTATTGTCTTCATATACGATGCCAAAGATGGCAGTTAAAGGATTCACACACAAATCTTTGCAGAATATGTTGGAGTAAGATAGAAATATGTTTGACCAAAATACAGATAGTTTGGGACATAACCAGAACATATGAGCCAATGTAGCAGGAGACTGCCTGCATCTCACACAGGTAGGATCTACCGAGGCATACATCTTTGCTAGTTTGGCTTTAGAAAGATGAAGTCTATGCACCACTTTAAATTGAATAAGGCTATGTCTAGCGCAAATAGAAGATCCGTGGATCCTATATATAGCCTCATCCCATTCCGCATCTGTCAGCTTAACCTTGAGATCCTGTTGCCAGGAGTCTCTTTGTACATTATTAGAAATGGATAGTACTGACGCAATTTTAATGTATAAACCAGAAATATTTCCTCTTTGGTCTGGATCGTCAGGAAGGAGCTGGTCAATAGGATTTTGTTCAGGTAATGCTGGAAAAGAGGGAAAATTCTTGCGTGTGAAATCTCGCACCTGTAAGTACCTGAAAAAGTGCGTTCCCTAGCAAGGCTACACTCGATGCTGCGTGAAAACGCTATGGGAACCAGTTTGTCGCGTTGCCGGTCGTTGAAGCATGCTGTGAAAACACGCCAAAGTTTTTGGCTATATATAACCTCGACAGGTGACGTCATCTGATTAGATGTAGGTGGAGGTTATAAAAACAGGTGAGCCGGCAACGACCTCAGATCATTTGTCTTCAATGCCTAGTTGTGAAGCGTGCTTGTGATAAACCAGCAAAATAAGAAGGTGTTTAACTCACCGATTTGACGAGTTTAATCCCTCCGTGTGTGATAATCCATATCGGAGTGCGATCTCTACACTGCTTCGACTAGTGCTGCGCGCGCCGCGCATTCCGTGAGAAGCTGCGAGCCGCCGCGCGTTCCTGGCTTAAAACTCGTGCATCTGACAGAGCTGCGGCAGACGGAGGTAAGAAAACTCCTTTCTTCCGCGTTGTCATCACGAGGATTCCTCTCTTGTTTACCGGAGATGAAAATAGCCTTAAGCACTAAAACAAGCAGTAGACGGCAGCTTCTGTCGGGTGGCCGGGGGGCGGAGCCTCAATGACGCTCTCTCCCCCCCCCCCCCTCTCAGCTCTCTTCATGTGAGTTAACCCTTTCATGGAGTAGGCTGTATTCATGCTGTGTTTTTCATGCCATCGACTTATTTGTTTATTTAAATATAGTCGATATGGAAACGCGGGATTGTATGATGACGCCCAGATAGCAGAGACGCTTCACAGGCTATCTCTCTCCTGGGACATCATCCTCCCTGGTAAGCTTATACTTCCTTTCTAGCTGTGTAGACTTTTATCTGCCCTAGAGGGAAAAGCTTTTCAGGCAGTGGGTTAGCTTGGTGCTCCACTGCACACAGGAGGTCAGACTGACTTAAAAATATATATATATATATGTGTATATATATATATATATATATATATATATATATATATATATATATAAATATAAGTATATATGGATATATATGTGTGTATAAAATAAAATAAATGGGGGTGGCCCCCCCAATAGGGAAAGGCACCCAGAATTCCTTTTTAACGAATATGTGTTCTCCCTGGCACCCCCAGGAGGTCGGTGTTTTGCTCCGCCACCACTGGTGTTCGGGCAACACCAGTGTCCAATAGGCTGTTAGTTCTTCGGTTTTTCCTGCCATGCTTCAGGATGCCGAACATCTAACATCCTCCCCCCCGTTTAACCAAGCTGCCGAAACTTTTTGCCCTTTTATGAGAAACTGGCAGCGTGGAAGCTACTGCCAAGTATATCTCCTTGGGTACTAAGCACTGGAGAGAGGAACTACAGGATTCAGTTCTCACTTCACCTTCTGTGTTTTCAATGGCGTGGCCTCCACTTCCATGAAACCAGAAAGTGCGCATCTGCTGACAGGCTGCCGGGGAAGGGGGCCATGGAACATGTTCCCCCACCAGACAGTGAGTCAGGCTACTACAGTCGGTATTCTTGGTTCCCAAGAGGAACGGGGGCTGCGTCCAATATTTCAGATTCTGCGGGCTCTCCCGCTACCTGAAAATCATTGAATACAGTTCAGTTCTTGACTGTAAAGGTGATTGCTCTCAACCCTACCAAGCGATTGTTTCTGACAATCGATTTAAGGACGTTTACTTTTATACAGAAACATTGCCACAACACAGGGAGATCCTGAGGTTCGCTTTCGGGGGCGAAGCTTACCAGTATCGGGTCCTTCCATTGGTCTAGCTCACCCGCACACATACAAAATGCACGGATTTAGCCCTGGCTCTTACGGGAGTCCCAGGGCATCCGGTGGCTAGTGCTTCGACATCAGCATGTCGTCCTAGCTCATCTCTGTTCTCAGGACTGGGACCCAACGCCACGAAAGCGTGCTCTTTCCTGTGCAGAGGACAACACATTGGGTGCTATATGGGATTCGGTCGTAAGCGGGCACAGCTGTCTCCCGCTCGTATCGAACCCATTCTCAACACCCTCAAGGAAAACAAGCTAGACCAGAAAGTGACCATCACTTTCAGACATCCTAGCTCTCATGGCAGCTGTATCCACGGTGACACCTTTGGACCTTCTGCACATGAGAGCATTCTAAGTTGTGGCTAAGAACCAGGGGATATCACTAGGGCCAATCCCCAATATGGGTTACGCGCCAGGTGCTTCGTACCCTTTCTACGTGGTTCAGACCCCGGTCTCTACTTTGGGTCCCACTCTAAGTTAATCTTGTCGTCACTGAGGCTAATGACAGATGCTTCCCTCATAGGCTGGGGTGCGGTCTCTGATGACTGTCCAGCCCAAGGGAGCTGGAGAGGCTATCTTCTCGCATGGCACAGCAATTGCCTCGAAATGATGGCTTTATTTCTGGCCCTAAAGCACTTCCTCCAGCAGTTGAGAGGCTGCCATGTCCTAGTGCGGGGGACAATAGTATGGCAGTCTCATATGTTATCGCCAGGGCGGACTGTGCTCGCGCCGCTAACAGCTAGCGCACCAGGTTCCTGTCCCTCAGAGCGATTTACATTCCAGCATGGATGCGGGAGCAGTAGTACTGTCCAGTCTATCTCTGACACACGGGGAATGGTAACCCCACTCCGAAGTAGTCAGGGAGAGATTTTCATGTAGCAAGGCGGACCTCTTGCCTTCTAAGATGTGCTTCGCCTTTTACTGCTCTTCAGATTTACGTCCACCGCATCAGCTAGTGGCGTAGGTCAGAGCAGCTTCTACATGTTTTGGATGAGAGATGCTATTGCCCTCTCCTATGAGGCGCGTGGGTTCACTTCGCCTCTGGGAATCAGGGCTCTTTCAACCCTGGGGATTGCCTCATCTATTGCATTAGCAAGAGGAATTCCCCTGCAGCAAGTATATGCTAAGCAGGTAAACCCAGTCCACTGCCGAATTGTTTCAGTGCTGGAGTTTCCCTCCTCGGGTCTGTGCCCTAGTACTCTCAGGACGTACGTGACTGCATCCTCTCTCAACTATCTTCAGAAAGCTCCATAAGCCCAACAGGCACCCTATTGCTCTTGAAGCCTTCTGTCCTCCGCGCTGACAGCTTCGGAGCAGGAGAGACTTCACTTGCTGTGTCCAGCTTGTGCTCTTCAGATCTACGTCCACCGCATCAGCTAGTGGCGTAGGTCAGAGCAGTTTCTACATGTTCTGGATGAGACATGCTATTGCCCTCTCCTATGAGGCGCGTGGCCTCACTTCGCCTCTAGGAATCAGGGCTCCTTCAGTCAAAGGGATTGCCTCATCTATTGCACTAGCAAGAGGTATTCCCCTGCAGCAAGTGTCTGCTAAGCAGGTAAACCCAGTCCACTGCCGAATTGTTTCAGTGCTGGAGTTTCCCTCCTCGCAACAGGCACCCTATTGCTCTTGAAGCCTTCTGTCCTCCGCGCTTACAGCTTCGGAGCAGGAGAGACTTCACTTGCTGTGTCCAGCTTGTGCTCTCCAGATCTACGTCCACCGCATCAGCTAGTGGCGTAGGTCAGAGCAGTTTCTACATGTGCTGGATGAGACATGCTATTGCCCTCTCCTATGAGGCGCGTGGCCTCACTTCGCCTCTAGGAATCAGGGCTCTTTCAGCCAAAGGGATTGCCTCATCTATTGCATTAGCAAGAGGTATTCCCCTGCAGCAAGTGTCTGCTAAGCAGGTAAACCCAGTCCACTGCCGAATTGTTTCAGTGCTGGAGTTTCCGTCCTCGGGTCTATGCCCTAGCACTTTCAGGACGTGCGTAACTGCATCCTCTCTCAACTATCTTCCAAAAGCTAACTATAAACCCAACAGGCACCCTATTGCTTTTGAAGCCTTCTGTCCTCCGCGCTTACAGCTTCGGAGCAGGAGAGACTTCACTTGCTGTGTCCAGCTTGTGCTCTTCATATCTACGTCCACCGCATCAGCTAGTGGCGTAGGTCAGATGCTATTGCCCTCTCCTATGAGGCGCGTGGGCTCACTTCGCCTCTAGGAATCAGGGCTCATTCAACCAGGGGATCGCCTCAGCTATTGGATTAGCAAGAGGTATTCCCTGCAACAAGTGTGTGCCAAGCAGGTAGACCCAGTCCACTGCCAAAATGTTTCAGTGCTGGAGCTTCTGCAGTAAAAGCTTGTCCTTGGGCTTGTGCCCTAGTACCCTCAGGATTTTCTTAGCTGCATTGTTTGAAGCCTTCTGTCCTCCGCCTTTTACAGCTTCGGAGCAGGAGAAACTTCACTTACTATCCAGTATGTGCTCTTCAGATTCACGTCCACCGCATCAGCTAGTGGCGTAAGTCAGAGCGCCACTATACTGGGTGAGAGATGCATATTGCCCTCTCCTATGAGGCGCGTGGGTTCACTTCGCCTCTGGGAAGCAGGGCTCACCCAACCAGGGTGATCATCCCAGTCTCACCAGCAGGAGGTATCCCCTGCAGTAATTGTGTGGCGCGAAGGGTTGGTTCCTCCCCGCACACATTTCTTACATTTATAAATCTGGATGTTCATGCTACTCCGGGCTCACTGCCCCCGAGTTAGCTGCCCAGGCATAGCTCTGAGACCTTCTTGGCTTTGTGCGCACACGCTACACAACCTTGGGGTCCAGACACCTGTAGTGCGGCGGCGTTGGTATTCTCGTTCCCATAGCGTTTTCACGCAGCATCGAGTGTAGCCTTGCTAGGGAACGTCTCGGGTTACATTTCTGTAACCCTGTTCCCTGAAAGGCGGGAACGAGATGCTGCGTCGCAATGCCGCACTACCACGTGACCGGACGGCTGTTCAGACAAATTAATCTGAGGTCGTTGCCGGCTCACCTGTTTTTATAACCTCCACCTACATCTAATCAGATGACGTCACCTGTCGAGGTTATATATAGCCAAAAACTTTGGCGTGTTTTCACAGCATGCTTCAACGACCGGCAACGCGACAAACTGGTTCCCATAGCGTTTTCACGCAGCATCTCGTTCCCGCCTTTCAGGAAACAGGGTTACAGAAATGTAACCCGAGACGTTTTGGGGATCTTAAACTGGGATTCCAATTGAGTGAAAGATAGGAAACATCCATCAATAAAGAGGTCTTTAAATGTTAAAATGCCTTTCTCTTGCCAAATTATGAATGCTTGGTCATTTAAAGGCTGAGGAAATCTATGATTATTGGCAATTGGGGTAAATACTGAAGCTCTCTGCCAGCCAAAGAATTTACGGATCTGATTCCAAATTTGAATAGAGTTCCATACCACTGGGTGTAGAGATTGGGAGTCTAAACCCAACGGCAAAGGTGCAAACAGGAGAGCTGGGAGCGAGGAGGAGAGACAGGCAGCCGATTCTATCTGAACCCAATCTGGTGTCTGATCAGTGTAGAGAGAATTCTGCCAGTACGTCAGAGCCCTCAAGTTACAGGCCCAGTAATAAAATTCAAAATTTGGTAGCGCCATTCCTCCATCCTCTTTAGGTTTTTGGAGATGTTGTAGACGTATTCTGGGGGGTTTCTTGTTCCAGATATAAGAAGAAATTATTGTATTTAAATGGGAGAAAAAAGATTTCTTAATATAGATAGGTATAGTTTGAAATAGATACAAAAATTTAGGAAGTGTATTCATCTTAATAATATTGATCCTGCCCACTAAAGAAGTGGGGAGGTTAGACCATTTTTTAAGGGATAGTCTGGTTTTTTCCAGAAGTGGGGTAAAGTTATGTTTAAATAGCTTGGATATATTGTTTGAAATATTAACCCCTAAATATGTAAATTTATCAGAGGCTACTGGAAATGGATAATGAGAGAAGGAGGAGGTTTTCGCTCTGTGATTTATGGGAAATAGCTCACTTTTAGAGAGGTTGAGTTTATATCCTGACATGTAACTAAAATGTTCAAGAGCCGTCATAATATGGGGGAGAGATTTATGAGGATCTGTAATAAATAACAGCAGGTCATCCGCATATAGTGACAGTTTATATTCTCTGTTACCTCTAGATATACCGAGTATATTTGTATTTGATCTCAACAAAACAGCTAAGGGTTCAATTGCCACTGCAAATAGTAAAGGGGACAGGGGGCAGCCCTGTCTAGTTCCTCTGCCCAGCTTGAAATATCGTGAGCTGGTGCTATTTGTGATGACAGAAGAGGAAGGTGAAGCATATAAAAGTTTTACCCAGGTTAGAAAATTGGACCCTAGGCCAAATCTTTCAAGACAGTAGAAAAGATATCTCCATTCCACTCTGTCAAAGGCTTTTTCCGCATCTAGAGATATTAAAATTTCTGGTTTATACTTATCCGAGTTAGGGGAGTAAACAATATCAAATACCTTGCGTACATTAAAAAAAGAAAATCGTTTTTTAATAAAACCAGTTTGGTCCGGATCTATAATAGTAGGAAGAACATCCTCCAATCTCCTGGCCAGGACCTTCGCCAATATCTTACAGTCAACATTTAGCAAAGATATAGGTCGGAATGAACCACAATCCAAAGTGTCCTTGCCCTTTTTGGGTAAAACTGAAATCGTTGCTTGATAAAATGTATGAGGGAGAAGACCTCTAGAGAATGATTCTTCAAGTACCTCAAGTAGCAGCGGCATTAGTTTATCTTTAAATGTTTTGTAAAATTCTACCGTGAAGCCATCCGGCCCAGGAGCTTTTGAATTTTGCATGCATGAGAGTGCTGCATTAAGTTCTTCTAGTGCTAGAAGTTTCTCCAGTCCTGTATTATCATCCGGTAAGATTTGGGGTAAATTGATAGAATCGAAAAAAGAATCAAGTTCTTGAGAGTTATAATCAATTTCAGATGAATATAGGGTCGAATAAAATTGTTCAAAGACCGCATTAATTTCTAACTCATCCTTTGTGATCTTCCCATCGCTCTTACGAATAGAAGTTATAATATTTGCTGCAGAATGCTGCCTTATTTGCTGAGCGAGGATCTTTCCTGATTTGTCTGATGATTCATAGAATTTGGAGCGGGATTGGAGTAGAAGTCGTTCCGTTTGCTCGGATGTTATTAGATCAATCTCCGTTTGTATCTTAGTTCTTTCTTTAAAAACATCCGGAGATGGTTTACTTGCCCCTTTCAGATCTAATTGTTTAATTTGGTTCATAAGATCATTCAACCTCTGATTTCTTTTTTTTTTATCCCATGAAGTAAATGAAATTATCTCTCCCCTGATATAGGCTTTTAAAGATTCCCAGACTATAGCTTTACTGACATCTGGGGTCACATTGACAGATAGAAAAAAATCTATTCTACTATTAATTAGGTCTACAAAGGATGGGTCAGAAAGAATGAAATTATCAAAGCGCCATGTCTTACGAATTGATGATTTGGGAAATGTCAGTTTTAGTATTACCGGGCAGTGATCTGAAATCACAATAGATTCATATTTACAATCAGTGACAGAGGTGAGTAGTTTATCATCTATTAAGAAATAGTCGATTCGGGAATATGACAGATGTACTGGAGAAAAAAAAGAAAACTGCCTCAGATTTGGATATAGAGAACGCCAAGGGTCAGATAATTTGTAGGTCTCCACAAAAGCATTTATAAACGTGGCGGATTTAGTGATATTGTAGGGTGATGTTGAAGACCGATCTAAAGTGGGGTGGAGCACACAGTTAAAATCTCCCCCTAATATTAGTTTATGCGTAGTCAGATTAGAAAAACTGGTAAATATTTTTTTCATAAATGATACATCATCCCAATTTGGAGCGTAAATATTGGCTAATATCAAGGGGATATCATAAAGCGTACCTGTTACTATTACAAATCTTCCTCCTCTATCACTTTGAACATTGTTTACACAGAATGGAGTGTTTTTACTGATAAGAATTGCAGCGCCTCTAGATCTTGACTGAAAGTCTGAATGGTATATTTGTCCAATCCAGGGTTTTTGCAATTTATAATGGTCCGTTGATACCAAGTGGGTTTCTTGCAGAAATAATATATTTGCCTCTAGTTTCCTCAAATGAGTAAGGGTCTTATTACGCTTAATAATATTGTTAACCCCTTTCACGTTCCAGCTCACAAAGTTCACTATGGGTGATCCATTATGTCCCAGGTTTACAGTGTTGTTTAATATATACACAACTGATGCATTCTATCTGAAATATTCTTAACGTCAGTACACAATAGCATCTGAAAACATGAACACATTTAAATATAAAACAAACCCTTCGAACCCACCCCACCCCCCAAACAGCTTCCCGAACAAGAAGCAAGGGAAAAAGAACATCCCACATGTAACTACCCTTTGGCGTCTCCAAACGCATCGGGCTTCTTTCAGGCGCTCAACTTAAATGATTTTTAAACACGTAATTACCTTGTTATTCCAAAAGAAATTATTGTTCTAAATATTACCGGATACCCTGTAACAAACATCAAAAGGGACCAACGAGCTATTCGGCGGCCGGAGCACTCAGTTTCGGTTTAATGTGTTGCTCGTAGTAGGCGTCTGCCTCTGACGGTGACTTGAAGGATAGTCTGGTGTTCTCAAAGGTGAACCGTAAATCCGCTGGATGGTATATACCGAAGGAGATCCCCGCCTGTTTAAGTTTAATTTTCACCGAGTTGAAAGCTGCTCTTTTGCGACTCAAATCAGCGCTCATATCCGGGAAAATATGCACCCGTGCTCCGCGAAATGTAAGCTCCCCACGCTTCCTGGAAGCTTGGAGAATCTTGGCTTTATCACAGAAATAGTGAAGTCGAACAATCATTGCTCTGGGCCTGTCCCCGGCACGAGGTTTCGGGGCGAGGGTACGATGAGCATGGTCCAAAACCACTGACTGAAGATCCGATATGTCCTCACCTAACACCTCCGAGAAGAAATCAGACATAAATTCAGTGGATCGGCCCTTCTCCGAGTCTTCAGGTATACCTATAATTCGCAGATTTTGGCGGCGACTCCTGTTTTCGAGATCTTGCTGTTGTTCCTGCAGCTTCAATATTTGTTTTTTTAGAGTTGAAACTGTGGATTCAATTGTTCCGAGCGAGTCATGATGAGAGTTGAGTGTTGTTTCCATTTTCTCCATGGTGTCAGATATATCCGCTTGTTTGGTTTGAACGGAATGAATTTGGCCCGCTATCTCCAATTGCAAGGCATCTATTTTAGTTTTGACATCCGAGCGGAGGGTTTCGACCATTAATCCGACCTCAGTTCGAAAACTCGCCATTTCTGTTTTAAGTATCTCTGTCATCTGTTCGCGGGAGGATGTCAATTCAGTTTTTATCAGTTGAAGAAGTGAATTATCTTCAAGCGAGGAAGGCTCACCGCAGTTGCTGACGCCACTTGTAGGAATCACAGCGGCCTCCATGTTTTGCTTTAAGACAGGGCTATCGAGCCGCGTTTGTCTTGTCGTCGATTTTTTTACATTTTTGCTTGCCATTTTCCTACAAATATGTCGACCTTAGATGCAGGCTCTTGGTAAGAACAGAATTAACTCACTTCAGGGTAAAGTTATGCGTAATTAACGCTAATAAAATAAAAGTCAATGAGAGCGCGAGCGAAACACGACTACTTCCTCATCTTACCACCGGAAGCCTCCTAAATCAACTAATTTTAATATGAACAAAAGTCCCTGGTTGACTTGAACATCCCTTGTATTACTTGAATTGAAGAGTAAAACAAGTAATTCAAAGTAATAACTTGTAATACTCTATTAAACCAATCCCACCGTTTCATTAGTGCTTGAATACCATCTAGGTACAAAGTACTCTTCTCAGTATATCAGAACCGTGTTCAGACGCTGGCCTGCCAGGAACTCCTTTAATGGCCCAATCATGTGGAAATGGCTTGGAACGAGGTCAGGACTGAGCAGGAGGTGCAGCAATTACTCCCAGCTTGTAATGTGCAAGAGGTGTGGTAGGCTGCATAAGGTCCTACATTGTACTGCAAAACATGTTAAAGGGACGGGCCATTAAAAGCAATTCAAACTTTCTACCCTGATGGTATCCAAGCACAACACTAGGATAAGTGCATTATTGTAGCAGGGGATTATATAGAGCGTTTTTACTCTCATAACCATGTTATTCTGTACAATCAAAAGTCCTGGTTTGACTTGAATGCTCTAAACCAACTGCAACAGGGTGGAATGTAACCCGCCACATCCATTAAGGCACGTAAGAGCATACTGTAGCTCTAATAAGTCTAGAGAGAGCTGATTGGCCGAGCTCGCTCAGAGGGGAGGGATGAGAGGTACAGTACTTCGTGCTCCCACATTAATCACAGCTCTACAGCCAATCAGGGACGTCTGTGAGCTTGCACACGTGGAGGCAGCGGATAGCGCTGTCCTCCGAGTGTGTTACGCCCATCACCCCATCCATAGTTTTGTTCTGCAGAAAAGATATCTTAAGTCACAGAGAGATCCTGCTCTGTAGAAGCTGCCTCAGTCTATTTGTGCAATTACTCCATTCTGCCCTTATCAGTAATAGTATAGTAATTATGTCACTGTTGATTCTGTTCTTGTGCTTTTGAAAAATAAATATTTTTTCTAAGAACATGTAATAGGATGTTGTTTATTGCATATATGTATGTTTTTTTTTGTAATAGACCAGTATATCAAAATAATTTAACTGTTTAATAGACATGAGTGTTTTTTTTTTTTTTTTTTTTTTTACAGATTCACTGTAAAACATGAAAATAATAATAACCTATTTGTGAGGTAGAATTAACCCAACATTCCAGTTAAAATGAACCAACAAACCCCAAACATATAGGTAGAACATTTGACCAATATATGTGGTAGAATTAACCCAGCATTATAGTTAAATATGACGTGGCATTTGGATTGAATATTTAACCCATCTTGCTGGGTTAAATTAACCCAGCATTTAGTTAGTCCTATATTTACCCAGCAGCTGGGTTAAAAACAATCCAGACTGGGTTGTTTTTAACCCAGCATTTTTTAGGGTGTGGAAACCAGAAATGATTGTAGAACTATATTAGTATTCAGGAGACAGTGACCTCTGATGGCACGGAGGGGTATCGCTGGGAGTTGGTCTGAAAAATGCCTTAATCAAGGAATTGATTAATGAGGTTATAAAGGTACAAACTAGTACGGGTGCATTGTCTTTGTAAGGCTATGGTAGAATCACATTTTAATAGTTGTAAATGTTTGAATTATTATGATACATTTAATTAAAGACAAAACAGGCATATTTTGCATAATATTTAGTGTTCTTTCTTTGTAATATGGTTTTTACTTTTTTTCATTTTTGTATTTGTCTTTGTTTATTTTATATTGATTCTTTGTGTGGTTTTTTTTTTTTTTCATTTTTATTTTTCTTTCTTTCTTTGTCTTTCATTAATGAATTAGTCAATTCTTCCTTTCTTCCTTTCTTTTTCTTTCTTTTTTTTTTGTCATTCATTAATTTCTTTCTTTCTTTCTTCAAGTCGTTTTTCTTTGCTGTTCTTTCTTCTGTCTTTCTCATTCCTTCTTTTGTTGTGCTCTTCCTTTCTTTCTATCTTTCTTTTATAATTTTTTTCTTCAAGATTTTATTTATTTATATCTTCATTTTATTTATTCTTTCTTTAAGGTTTTCTTTCGTCCTTTCTTTCGTTTGTTCTTCATTTTGATTTGCTCGTCATTCTTAATTTTTTTAATTACAGTGCTTTTTCCCAGAATGCTCACGCACTTCTCTACCTCTGGTTTCCCCCGTATCCTTTTCCATGCATTTGTACCGTTTATCCAGTTCACATGCAGTTTCCTTGTTTATTTAAATAATTATGCATTTAAATACTGTATTTATTTTGTCATTATACCGAAACATTATGCTGTTTGCGTTAATTATTTCCATACATGCGTGTGTACGGAGCATATTCCGAGAGGCCCCTCTGCTGAACTACTTAACCATAATGTACCTCAACTGTCATGTTCCCACATTAGATTTTCAATATAAATTTAGCTGTAACTGGTCCAGAACATTCACACACTCTCTGTCTCTCATTTCCTCTTTCCATCCATTTGTTCCACGCAGTTCATACTGAGGTTCTTCGACTTATACGGAAGTAAGCCATGTTTTAACTGTACGCTCTTTGAAGCTCAGTATTTTAATTTAACGGCTATAAAAAGACAATGTTCTTATAAATCCTCTACAACAGCCTTGTGTGGGGTAAACATCAGGCTCACGTTGACTTCATAGGGATAAGAAACAAGATATATTGTGAAAGGAAATTGTACAAAATAACACTTGGCTAAAGGAGAGAAAAGGAGCACAATAGCATGAGACACCTAGTCGTTTAAGATTCATAATTCATAATAAGATGACCCCTGGTCAACCACAGTACATTCCGAACTGACACGAATCACTTCAAAGCATTAATTCCAGCATATAATTTTAATGTTAGGCTTGAATTAATTTGCATGAATCCCCTCAACACTACTTAATTCATTCATTTACTTTAAAAACCCTCTGTATAATAAATCTTACAGAAATGATTGTAAGATTCATGCTACATATTATTATACTACAATTATTAATACTACAATTATTACAACTTGTAATACTACAATTATTACTACAATAATTGTACTTAATACAATAATTGCACTACAATTATTAATAATTACTTATTTATTAATAATGGGAAAAAAACTAAAAATCTCAAAATACAAAGTTTTTATATCATTTATGCTTTATTAATAATAAACAAAATAAGCCATATATTACTACGCTGTAACTTGTTCTCACCACACTGCCACATTGACATGCTGCTAAAAATACACAAAAGTTTCTCTGTTACCTCAACGGACTGACGAAATTGAAGCTCCCACCCTCCATCCTCACTTTTTTATTAATTTTTTGGTAATAGCGTGTACCATTAGCAGATATCTCCCTGACCTGTAAAGACATCTACATGCAGTGTATAGATAAAGCAGACATTATCACTGAAGATCCCACTCATCCAAAGCCTAACCTGTTCTGCTTTCTCGCCTTCATTAGAGCAAAAATCGCAGGAGAATCTACTTTCCACCGGCAATCGTCTCAATCAAGGATAACCGCTGGCTATTTTCTGGACATTAAACACACACACTATTCCATCAGGAGAGCTGACTCATCTCAGCATGATCGCTCTCCTCATCGCACTCTATGTACAGGCACAGATATTACACATTCTCACCTCACAGTACCAGACTCAGAATCGGTCTGCCTCTGGTTTATACACATAATGAAGGAAAGAACGGGCATTTCTACAGTATGTTATTTTTATATTTTATTTTATTTTATTTTATACTGAGGCGGCGCGGTGGTGTAGTGGTTAGCACTGTCGCCTTGCACCTCCAGGTTCTGGGTTCGATTCCCCGGCCAGGCTCGATTCTCGTCTCTGTGTGCATGGAGTTTGCATGTTCTCCCCGTGCTTGGTGGGTTTCCTCCGGGTACTCCGGTTTCCTCCCACAGTCCAAAGATATGCAGGTTAGGCTAATTGGCGTTCCTAAATTGCCCGTAGTGTGTGATTGGGTGTGTGAGTGTGTGTATGTGTGTGTGCCCTGCGATGGATTGGCACCCTGTCCAGGGTGTACCCCGCCTAGTGCCCGAAGTCTCCTGGGATAGGCTCCAGGTCCCCCGCGACCCTGAACACAGGATTAAGCGGTATAGAAAATGTATGAATGAATTATTTTATACTGTCCTATGGTGACTTAGTGGTTAGCACTGTGGCCTCACACCTCCAGAATCCGGGTTCAATTCATGCCTCGGGTCTGTGTGCATGTTCTCTCCGTGCTGGGTGGGTTTCCACCGGGTGCTCTGGTTTCCTCCCTCAGTCCAAAGACATGCAGACTAGAATAATTGGCGCTTCCAAATTACCCATAGTGTGTGAAAGTGTATGGGTGTATGCCCTGTATGGGTGTATGGGTGTGTGCCCCGCCTCATACCCTGAATCTCTTGAGTTAGGCTCCGGCCCCCGCAACTGTGGTATAAATTCAATTCAATTCAATTCAATTTTATTTATATAGCGCTTTTAACAATGGTCATTGTCTCAAAGCACCTTCACAAAAATGAAAGAAATTTTACAAAAAAAAAAATAATAATAATAATTAAAAAAAATAAATAAATAATAAAAATAAATAAATAATAAAAATAAATAAATAAATAAATAAATAAAATAAAATAAATAATAATCATTATAAAAAAGAAAATAATTGGAAGTGTGGATGTGTGAGAAAAATGTGCAGATAATAATAATGAGACGAGTGAATGAAATTTCTCTGATGAGCAAGCCAAGGGTGACGGCGACGGTGGCAAGGAAAAACTCCCTGAGATGGCATTAGGAAGAAACCTTGAGAGGAACCAGACTCAACAGGGAACCCATCCTCATTTGGGCGTTATGTGTGCTGTGTGCAACCTCATGTGTGTTGTGCAGGTGAAAATTCAATATGACAGAAATTATTTAAATTGACATGAAGACCAGTTCAGCATAGGGACGAGTCAGTAGGTGCAGAGGGCAGATGAGGTCTGGATCACTGGAAGCACAGGAGCAGCATGTGTAGCTCCAACCATCATAAAGCTGAATCCAGCTGGAGCTGGTCCTTCTCTGGATGCCTCAGGAACCTCGCAGGGTCGGCCTTTGTCAACTGAAGCTGGCACAATCTCCCGATGCCTCGGGATGGGTAGAGAAATACAGAACAGATGGGGAGAATTAGGGTAGTTGCCATTCGGTATAGGTGTACTGGAGTATGAGATTATGGGATGAGTTATGTGTATGCCAGATTAAAAAGATGAGTCTTGAGTCTACTTTTGAACTGAGAACACGTCTGCTCCCCGAACACTGCCTGGAAGGCTATTCCAAAGCTTTGGAGCTAAATATGAAAAAGCCCTAGGTTATATATAATTGGGTATCATCAGCATAACAATGGAAACTAATCCCATGTCTTCTAATGATGTTACCCAAGGGAAGCATGTATATTGAGAACAACAGAGGTCCTAAAACTGACCCTTGTGGGACCCCATATTTCACTGGCATTACATCAGACGGTTCTCCATTTAGATCTACAAAATGGTAGCGATCAGACAGGTAAGATCTAAACCATTTTAATGCCTGTCCCTGAATACCTATATAATTTTGTAAGTGATCTATGAGAATATTATGATCTATAGTGTCGAATGCAGCACTAAGATCGAGCAGGACTAGCAATGAGATGCAGCCTTGGTCTGAAGCTAAAAACAAGTCGTTTGTAATCGTAACTAGTGCAGTTTCTGTGCTATGATGGGGCCTGAAACCTGACTGAAATTCTTCAAAGATGTTGTTATCCTGCAAGAATGTGCAAATTTGAGCTGATACTACTTTTTCTAGTTTTTTTTATATGAACGGAAGGTTTGAAATCGGTCTGTAATTTGTTATTTCATTCGCGTCCAAATTAGATTTTTTAAGAAGCGGCTTAATAACTGCTAACTTGAAAGGTTTAGGGACGTGACCTAGATGTAATGAAGAATTAATAATGTTTAGAAGTGGCTCTCCAACCGTAAGCATCACTTCTTTTAAAAATCTGGTTGGGATTGGGTCTAACAGGCACGTTGTTGATTTAGCCGAGGTGATAAGTTTATACAGCTCTTCCTGTCCTATACCTGTAAAGCACTGAAAATCTACAGTAAATGTGAAGCTATAGGCTGAACTGGATCGTGAGATACTATTAGAGGTTGAACCTCCATTATTTTGTTCCTGATATTATTGATTTTTTCATTAAAGGAGTCCATAAAGTCTTCACTTCTAAACTGTGATGGGATACTCTCTGCGGGCATCTTAGGTCTTGTTAGGCGAGCCACTGTACTAAATAAGAACCTGGTATTGTTTTGGTTGGCTAAGATGCTCGGCCCTAGCAGTTTTTAGAGCCTGTCTATAGCTTCACATACTGTCTTTATACGTAATTCTAAAAACTTCTAATTTAGTTTTCCTCCATTTTCGCTCAAGGTTATGGGTTGCTCTCTTTAGGGTGCGAGTATGACTGTTGTACCACGGTGCAAGTGTTTTATCTCTGACTTTTTTTAATCTGATGGGAGCAACAATGTCTAATGTACTGGTAAAAATAGTGCCCATGCTGCTAGTCACTTCATCTAGATCATCTGCATTTAGGGGTCTAATAAGAAATTGGGACAGATCCGGCAGATTACTTGTGAATCTGTCTTTAGTGGTGGGATATTTCTAACAGATTGATAACGTGGGGTGGGACAGCTAATCTGTTCTACGGGTAGAGTATATATCAGGAGGTGATGATCTGTGATATCATCACTTTGAGGTATGATCTCTATATTAGAGACATCTATACCATGGGATATAATTAAATCTAGCGTATGATTAAAGCGGAGTTGCTCCAATTATATTTTGTTTAACCCCAAAGGAATTTAGTAAATCCATAAATGTGAGTGCTAAAGCGTCGTTAGCATTATCTACATGAATGTTAAAGTCTCCTACTATCAACACTTTGTCAGAGTTAACCAATAAAGTAGACGATGAGTAAGTAAGTGAACGAGTGCCCCATACAGAGTGTACCCTGCCTTGTCCCCTAAATTCCCTACACATTATAAGTTGATTATATAATTGATGGAGGGATGGATGAATGCCCTATTTAAGCCTGTTTTGTGTACACTTTGTATGCCCTTTTTTGTAATTCCTTTTTTTTTTTTTTTACTATTGGCACACGTGTCCTACCATACAGTATGTCTACCCTGTAATATGATGCAGAGTTAAGGAGCTTAACTACCAGATTAAGATCAAATCACTGTTACAGCCATCTCTGTTTGGGAGTCAATGAAGCATACATGTATTCAGAAGAGGGCAGACAGCATTTTTGCGATAGTTTTGCTGAAGCATGAGTGGCAGTTCAAACCTATGCAGTTTGGTGGCTTCCCATGGTTCAGAGGATGAATGTGCTGAAAAATGGTGAAAAAGTAGTATTTGCTATTAAAATATTTATATTTTAATAATTTGTCTCTTTATGACAAATTTAATTCGAACTGTACAGGATTTAACAAATAGGACACAAAGTCCTGATATTGTTTCTGTGATCTCCTGCCAGGCAGGTGACTTGGACCATTGCCTGGACCCAATGTGTTTCCAAAGTCCTGGGGTCTTGACCTTTCTCTAACGACAGTTCTTGTCCATAATGAAGTTGTATGTGGCAGCCATTGAGGCGCACAGCAGTAAGATGGATTAGCAAAGCTCTAATGTATATTAATGCGTTTTTCAGTTACCATGCTGGACTCATCTGAAACAAAAGATAGCATTTTCTGATAAAGGACTTAAGTACCTCTATGAACCATGGTCACCATGGAGTTCAGCATGTACTGTAACGTCTTCTTCTGGACTACTAAAAGGATGCTCATTATTTGTAATCAATGCATGAAACAGGTGATTTGGAAAGCTACCTTATTCCTTGCAGTCATTTCATCTACAAGAGCTGGAGATGGCAAAATTTATGCTTTGAACTTGGATAAGGTTATGATGTGTCCCCATGCATTTAACAGAAATGAATTTAATGGAAATGTAATGTACTGAAAGAACTGGTAGTTCCCCCCAAAATACCAGAGGCTCATTTCACTATCCTAATTGTAAAATGCTTTGGAATAACGGATAATAATAAATCATACTGCAGATGTAATAACATATTGTGCACAAACTTTTAAACACACTTTATGTTTTTTAACCTCCAAGCTTGACAGATGGAACAGGTTTTTTTGTGTTTATTTTTTTTAGCTATTCTTTGCACAAAAATTTTTGCATACTCACATAAGACTCGTGACATGCTGAAACCAACGTTCCTCAGCGGCTCGTATCAGATAAAAGATAAATTGGCTTTTAAAATCTGGTCTTGTCATTCCTCCAACCTTTCCCTGCAACATGTGTGTTGTGCATGGCTTCATCGATTATGTTTAAGGAACACTTCTGTGCAGATATTTGTCTGGCCAGAGACAGCTTTTTTTTTTAATTATTATTATTTATTATAAAACTTTTTTGGAATGAACACCATGAATGTCTTTGAAGTATGTATTGGTGTGTAAAACCCAAAATGGACAAATGGATCTTAAGATCCGTCAATAATCAAATTCTATACCCTTTTATATCTCTTTGTTTATTTAAGGCCAAATCCAGCATGTTAAGAAACCAAGGTGTTGTTGAATTGGCCAGAAATCCCACAACATTAAGTGTAACTATAAATGGTGAAAAAGTGTGACATTTCTTCATTAATATGTCCATCCATCCATCTAGCAAGTCCAATGTGGGGCTGTGGAGGCCAATGGTGATTACCCAGTGTATTTATTATAATGTATTTGTTCAACAGTCACTATTTGGGAATGCTAATTAGTCTAATCTCAATGTATTTGAACTCTGGGAGGAAACACACCAAGCACGGGGAGAACATACAAACACTTTGCACACGGACCCCGAGGTGGGAATCAAACCCTCGACCCTAGAGGTCATTAATATATCAGGATGAATCAATTCATCCTTTCATCTTTCAGTTTTATTTGTATAGCGCTTTAAATGGTCATTGTCGCGGGAGGCTTCCGGTGGTAAGATGAGGAAGTAGTCGTGTTTCGCTCGCGCTCTCATTGACTTTTATTTTATTAGCGTTAATTACGCATAACTTTACCCTGAAGTGAGTTAATTCTGTTCTTACCAAGAGCCTGCATCTAAGGTCGACATATTTGTAGGAAAATGGCAAGCAAAAATGTAAAAAAATCGACGACAAGACAAATGCGGCTCGATAGCCCTGTCTTAAAGCAAAACATGGAGGCCGCTGTGATTCCTACAAGTGGCGTCAGCATCTGCGGTGAGCCATTCTCGCTTGAAGATAATTCACTTCTTCAACTGATCAAAACTGAATTGACATCCTCCCGCGAACAGATGACAGAGATACTTAAAACAGAAATGGCGAGTTTTCGAACTGAGGTCGGATTAATGGTCGAAACCCTCCGCTCGGATGTGAAAACTAAAATAGATGCCTTGCAATTGGAGATAGCGGGCCAAATTCATTCCGTTCAAACCAAACAAGCTGATATATCTGACACCATGGAGAAAATGGAAACAACACTCAACTCTCATCATGACTCGCTCGGAACAATTGAATCCACAGTTTCAACTCTAAAAAAACAAATATTGAAGCTGCAGGAACAACAACAAGATCTCGAAAACAGGAGTCGCCGCCAAAATCTGCAAATTATAGGTATACCTGAAGACTCGGAGAAGGGCCGATCCACTGAATTTATGTCTGATTTCTTCTCGGAGGTGTTAGGTGAGGACATATCGGATCTTCAGTCAGTGGTTTTGGACCGTGCTCATCGTACCCCCGCCCCGAAACCTCGCGCCGGGGACAGGCCCAGAGCAATGATTGTTCGACTTCACTATTTCTGTGATAAAGCCAAGATTCTTCAAGCTTCCAGGAAGCGTGGGGAGCTTACATTTCGCGGAGCACGGGTGCATATTTTCCCGGATATGAGCGCTGATTTGAGTCGCAAAAGAGCAGCTTTCAACTCGGTGAAAATCAAACTTAAACAGGCGGGGATCTCCTTCGGTATATACCATCCAGCGGATTTACGGTTCAGCTTTGAGAACACCAGACTATCCTTCAAGTCACCGTCAGAGGCAGACGCTTACTACGAGCAACACATTAAACCGAAACTGAGTGCTCCGGCCGCCGAATAGCTCGTTGGTCCCTTTTGATGTTTGTTACAGGGTATCCGGTAATATTTAGAACAATAATTTCTTTTGGAATAACAAGGTAATTACGTGTTTAAAAATCATTTAAGTTGAGCGCCTGAAAGAAGCCCGATGCGTTTGGAGACGCCAAAGGGTAGTTACAGGTGGGGTGTTCTTTTTCCCTTGCTTCTTGTTCGGGAAGCTGGTTGGGGGGTGGGGTGGGTTCGAAGGGTTTGTTTTATATTTAAATGTGTTCATGTTTTCAGATGCTATTGTGTACTGACGTTAAGAATATTTCAGATAGAATGCATCAGTTGTGTAAATATTAAACAACACTGTAAACCTGGGACATAATGGATCACCCATAGTGAACTTTGTGAGCTGGAACGTGAAAGGGGTTAACAATATTATTAAGCGTAATAAGACCCTTACTCATTTGAGGAAACTTGAGGCAAATATATTATTTCTGCAAGAAACCCACTTGGTATCAACGGACCATTATAAATTGCAAAAACCCTGGATTGGACAAATATACCATTCAGACTTTCAGTCAAGATCTAGAGGCGCTGCAATTCTTATCAGTAAAAACACTCCATTCTGTGTAAACAATGTTCAAAGTGATAGAGGAGGAAGATTTGTAATAGTAACAGGTACGCTTTATGATATCCCCTTGATATTAGCCAATATTTACGCTCCAAATTGGGATGATGTATCATTTATGAAAAAAATATTTACCAGTTTTTCTAATCTGACTACGCATAAACTAATATTAGGGGGAGATTTTAACTGTGTGCTCCACCCCACTTTAGATCGGTCTTCAACATCACCCTACAATATCACTAAATCCGCCACGTTTATAAATGCTTTTGTGGAGACCTACAAATTATCTGACCCTTGGCGTTCTCTATATCCAAATCTGAGGCAGTTTTCTTTTTTTTCTCCAGTACATCTGTCATATTCCCGAATCGACTATTTCTTAATAGATGATAAACTACTCACCTCTGTCACTGATTGTAAATATAAATCTATTGTGATTTCAGATCACTGCCCGGTAATACTAAAACTGACATTTCCCAAATCATCAATTCGTAAGACATGGCGCTTTGATAATTTCATTCTTTCTGACCCATCCTTTGTAGACCTAATTAATAGTAGAATAGATTTTTTTCTATCTGTCAATGTGACCCCAGATGTCAGTAAAGCTATAGTCTGGGAATCTTTAAAAGCCTATATCAGGGGAGAGATAATTTCATTTACTTCATGGGATAAAAAAAAAAGAAATCAGAGGTTGAATGATCTTATGAACCAAATTAAACAATTAGATCTGAAAGGGGCAAGTAAACCATCTCCGGATGTTTTTAAAGAAAGAACTAAGATACAAACGGAGATTGATCTAATAACATCCGAGCAAACGGAACGACTTCTACTCCAATCCCGCTCCAAATTCTATGAATCATCAGACAAATCAGGAAAGATCCTCGCTCAGCAAATAAGGCAGCATTCTGCAGCAAATATTATAACTTCTATTCGTAAGAGCGATGGGAAGATCACAAAGGATGAGTTAGAAATTAATGCGGTCTTTGAACAATTTTATTCGACCCTATATTCATCTGAAATTGATTATAACTCTCAAGAACTTGATTCTTTTTTCGATTCTATCAATTTACCCCAAATCTTACCGGATGATAATACAGGGCTGGAGAAACTTCTAGCACTAGAAGAACTTAATGCAGCACTCTCATGCATTCAAAATTCAAAAGCTCCTGGGCCGGATGGCTTCACGGTAGAATTTTACAAAACATTTAAAGATAAACTAATGCCGCTGCTACTTGAGGTACTTGAAGAATCATTCTCTAGAGGTCTTCTCCCTCATACATTTTATCAAGCAACGATTTCAGTTTTACCCAAAAAGGGCAAGGACACTTTGGATTGTGGTTCATTCCGACCTATATCTTTGCTAAATGTTGACTGTAAGATATTGGCGAAGGTCCTGGCCAGGAGATTGGAGGACGTTCTTCCTACTATTATAGATCCGGACCAAACTGGTTTTATTAAAAAACGATTTTCTTTTTTTAATGTACGCAAGGTATTTGATATTGTTTACTCCCCTAACTCGGATAAGTATAAACCAGAAATTTTAATATCTCTAGATGCGGAAAAAGCCTTTGACAGAGTGGAATGGAGATATCTTTTCTACTGTCTTGAAAGATTTGGCCTAGGGTCCAATTTTCTAACCTGGGTAAAACTTTTATATGCTTCACCTTCCTCTTCTGTCATCACAAATAGCACCAGCTCACGATATTTCAAGCTGGGCAGAGGAACTAGACAGGGCTGCCCCCTGTCCCCTTTCCTATTTGCAGTGGCAATTGAACCCTTAGCTGTTTTGTTGAGATCAAATACAAATATACTCTGTATATCTAGAGGTAACAGAGAATATAAACTGTCACTATATGCGGATGACCTGCTGTTATTTATTACAGATCCTCATAAATCTCTCCCCCATATTATGACGGCTCTTGAACATTTTAGTTACATGTCAGGATATAAACTCAACCTCTCTAAAAGTGAGCTATTTCCCATAAATCACAGAGCAAAAACCTCCTCCTTCTCTCATTATCCATTTCCAGTAGCCTCTGATAAATTTACATATTTAGGGGATAATATTTCAAACAATATATCCAAGCTATTTAAACATAACTTTACCCCACTTCTGGAAAAAACCAGACTATCCCTTAAAAAATGGTCTAACCTCCCCACTTCTTTAGTGGGCAGGATCAATATTATTAAGATGAATACGCTTCCTAAATTTTTGTATCTATTTCAAACTATACCTATCTATATTAAGAAATCTTTTTTCTCCCATTTAAATACAATAATTTCGTCTTATATCTGGAACAAGAAACCCCCCAGAATACGTCTACAACATCTCCAAAAACCTAAAGAGGATGGAGGAATGGCGCTACCAAATTTTGAATTTTATTACTGGGCCTGTAACTTGAGGGCTCTGACGTACTGGCAGAATTCTCTCTACACTGATCAGACACCAGATTGGGTTCAGATAGAATCGGCTGCGGGTCTCTCCTCCTCGCTCCCAGCTCTCCTGTTTGCACCTTTGCCGTTGGGTTTAGACTCCCAATCTCTACACCCAGTGGTATGGAACTCTATTCAAATTTGGAATCAGATCCGTAAATTCTTTGGCTGGCAGAGAGCTTCAGTATTTACCCCAATTGCCAATAATCATAGATTTCCTCAGCCTTTAAATGACCAAGCATTCATAATTTGGCAAGAGAAAGGCATTTTAACACTTAAAGACCTCTTTATTGATGGATGTTTCCTATCTTTCACTCAATTGGAATCCCAGTTTAAGATCCCCAAAACGCACTTTTTCAGGTACTTACAGGTGCGAGATTTCACACGCAAGAATTTTCCCTCTTTTCCAGCATTACCTGAACAAAATCCTATTGACCAGCTCCTTCCTGACGATCCAGACCAAAGAGGAAATATTTCTGGTTTATACATTAAAATTGCGTCAGTACTATCCATTTCTAATAATGTACAAAGAGACTCCTGGCAACAGGATCTCAAGGTTAAGCTGACAGATGCGGAATGGGATGAGGCTATATATAGGATCCATGGATCTTCTATTTGCGCTAGACATAGCCTTATTCAATTTAAAGTGCTGCATAGACTTCATCTTTCTAAAGCCAAACTAGCAAAGATGTATGCCTCGGTAGATCCTACCTGTGTGAGATGCAAGCAGTCTCCTGCTACATTGGCTCATATGTTCTGGTTATGTCCCAAACTATCTGTATTTTGGTCAAACATATTTCTATCTTACTCCAACATATTCTGCAAAGATTTGTGTGTGAATCCTTTAACTGCCATCTTTGGCATCGTATATGAAGACAACAACCTGTCAAAAAGTGAATTGGACTGTATTGCTTTTACCTCCCTGTTGGCAAGACGCCTGATTTTGATCAATTGGAAACAATCATCTCCCCCGGCCTTTAAACAATGGGCAAATGATGTCCTATATTTCCTTAGTTTGGAGAAAATAAGACTGAATTTAAGTGGTTCAAGATCCAAGTTCACGGCCAGGTGGCGTCCTTTCTTGGATTACATCAAAAACAAGATATGACTACGGGAGGTCAAAACTATGTGGCTGTTACCAGGTTTTGTTTATGATGTTCTGATGCTATTTCCTGTACACAATAGAAGAACACTTTGTATATATGTTATGGTGTTGGTTATGTTATATACGGTATACATATGCTTTTTTTTTTCGTTTTTTTCTTTTCTTTTATTTGTTGTTGTAAAAAAATGAGAAAACAATAAAAAAATAAAAATAAAAAAAAAATGGTCATTGTCGCAAAGCAGCTTTACGCAATCAACAGAAATCATGGAAGTTTGTATGAACTGTCAATGTGTATGAATTAAAATGAACAGATTGTGTCTGATGAGCAAGCTAAGGGGGACGGTGGCGAGGAAAAACTCCCTGGGATGGCAATAGGAGCCAGACTCGACACGGAACCCATCTTCATTTGGGTGATACCGGATAGCAGGGATTGATCTGCATACTGCATACTGTGTTAATCGACTGGAAATTCAATATCGGAGATGTGTTTAAGTTATTATGATGTCCACTTTCAATTCAATTCATTTTATTAGTGGAGATTCAGGTACAAAGTCCAGGTCACAAGTCCTCAAAGAGCAACGTCTGGGTCAGTTGAGTCCAAGACCATCTTCATTGTCAAGTTGAACCGTCCCCAGTCACCACACGCAACCCAAACAGACCACACAGGGCCTTCATTTACAGTAACAAGGTCTGGCGGGGGGAAAGGGGTGCACTGATATATCAAATGTGTATCATTTTCCGCAGTTTGTTTTGCGGAAATGTTTGTCTAACATTTATGGAAGGAGTCTCCAGTGCCAGTATTTTGTAACATTAATGTAACATTAAAACAGTAGTTCAGATTCGGCAGTTAAGACAGTCTTGGGAGAAGTCTTCAATATGGAGGACTTTGCGATTTCCAAGTAACACGACAAGCTGCATTTTTTAGTCTTAGTAACTTCAAAAGAAAACAATAAAATATTCATACATGATAAGGCACGCAGTATTAAGAATGTTCAGAAGTTACATACATGTATACAGTAGAATAGCAAGACTTTACAATGAATGGTTGAAAATGAGCTGCTTAAATAGTTAAACCCATGTTTCTGGCAAACTTTTGCAACTGGAATTAGGACCTAAGTGCTTAAAAATAATCAACATTGGTAATATTACTGTAAGTTTGCTTCCAGATACCTATTAATGATTATTTTCCTGTAACACCACATACTTAAGTGTTTTACCTGATTACCTCCATATGCTTCCTCTCCAGGGACGTACAGGAGATGAAGGATGTGCCGAGGAGAAAGGAGCAGGAGGAGGTAGAGGTACTTTCTTTAGAAGGCTGTGCTACAGTATGTACTGTAGGACAGGATGGTGAGCGTACCACATTACGGTTCAGTTCCTCTTCTCATAAATGTCCCTTGTACATAAATAATTAGTAATAAACATGAAAAAAAACAGATTTTTCACAGTTGTGACCTAATCAGCAGGTCACTAAATTATAAAAAATGTGCAATTTTTGTGCATAATTTGCAATTATTTCTATAAACAGTACCACATTTAGATTTTTAGTTATCAAAGGTGAACTTTTGTAGAAGAATGTTATAGCTACTGGTTATTAATTCCTTCATGTGAATTAATTATTGTCTTCTGTTCTTTAAAGAAATGCTTTGATGTATAAAAATAAATAAATAAAAAAGGAATGACTTGGGCAGGTCCATGTATTTGACATTTTTATATCTAACAGACCTTCACCTCACCTTAACCACATCTTATCAGTCAACGAACCACTTTGACTTTAAACTCCTCATTAGGAGGCCATGGCTCCATACCTTTAGTTATCATTCATGAGGCGTTAAAGGGAGACGGACTACAAAGGTCCAGCTATCAGCACTATTCATGGGGTGTGTGTGCGTGTGTATATGTGTGACGTACGGTATTAGGCTTTAACTTGACAGAAAGGTAATTGCTGTTTGCTGTATGGTATGCTACGAAATGAATTACTTCCAACATCAGACAGATGAGGGGGTGGGGGGTGGGGTGGGGGGTTCTGTGCTGTTGCACAATAACTGAATCTCAAGTCACATCCTACAACCTATGGATCGATTGCACCAAACATCCAGATTCTCACATTATGTTTGCTGTAAACCAGCAAGATCCAAATGCAGACTCTGCCATAAAATAAACTGATGGAAAGCACGCTGCTGATTTCGCTGGTGAAGCAGCTGCATTATTAATGTGGGAGGCAAATTGTCGCGAAATATCTGGTAATCTGAACCGCATCAGCTGCTGAGGATTTTGCTGTCCTCTGTAGAGATATCATTAGATTGTGTTACCCCACACGTCCTGATTGCGTTACCCCCTACCTCATAACCGCGTTACCCCTTCACCTCCTGATACAATCCACACCTGCATGAATGAGTTATATTCCCGGCCCACAGCTCTAATCCTGAACCTATTACTCATCCTCAGCTTCCACTTTAATATCTTGTTGGAAGACGTGAGGTTACAATTAAATTAAAAATCTTTTTTTTTTCTTTAAACTCATTTCAGCTCCTGATCTCATAATTATCCCTCAAGAATAAATATTTATTAATAAACAGGCTTTAAGTACTTATAAACATCCAGGTTAATGCTGTTAAAGGTGGCTTTACTGTATATCTTACTAACTTACAGTATAGAGTGGATTTATTTTTCCCAATGTTGCCTCATTTTTGGGGCAGGAAATGACTACATATTGAAATGTTTTGTTGTTGTTGAAGTTATTTATTTGTATAGACCTTTTGCATTTGATGTCATGATGTCTGTACGCCAAGGTCACAACAGCAAAAGAGATGCCAGTGCCAAAACCCACATTCAAAACCAGTCATGAAGCACTTTCAGCAAGAGAACATATTTGGTCATGTTATGTCGTCTTACAGTAAACAATACTCGTCTCTCGACTCGAGCTACAAAGCTAACTAGCTTTGACTGTAATTTAGTCAAAGTGTAATTGTTTTTACGTTTAGGCATCTGGCAGACGATCTTTTCCAGAGCGACTTTTTTTTTTTTTTTTTTAGCTCATTACACACCTGAGGGTTAAGGGCCTTGCTCAAGGGCCCAACAGTGGCAACATGGTGGTTGTGGGGTTTGAACCTGGGATTTTCTGAACCGTAGTCTAATGCCTTAACCACTGAGCTACACCTGGCCCTACAGGGGTACACTGACACTTACTGTATGTTAAATAAATGTACCCGTGCTTAAAGCTCTATCATATCAACTACATGTTGTTTTTTTAATCTACATACACTCATTATCTAACTCCCTCATCATCTATACCACCTCATCCTGTATACGGAGTCGCCAGGGGCTTTGAGACTGTCCCAGGAGACTTAGGTACACCCTGGATCAGGTGCCAATCCTTAACAAGGCACACCGCGCCGCCCAATCTACTCTACATACTGTACGTGGAACATTGCATTTTTGTTCCACGAAACAAAAAGAGGAATTATATAAATATCAAATGACTAAAAATTATATTAAATCATATATTACGTTAAAAATATAGAAACAGGGTGTGATTATTTATCCACACATGATCAGGATATTCATTATTTTATTCATTCATTCATTCATTTTCTATACCGCTTAATCCTGTGTTCAGGGTCGCGGGGGACCTGGAGCCTATCCCAGGAGACTTCGGGCACTAGGCGGGGTACACCCTGGACAGGGTGCCAATCCATGCCAATCACACACCCAATCACACACTACTGGCAATTTGGGAACGCCAATTAGCCTAACCTGCATATCTTTGGACTGTGGGAGGAAACCGGAGTACCCGGAGGAAACCCACCAAGCGCGGGGAGAACATGCAAACTCCATGCACACAGAGACGGGAATCGCGCCTGGCCGGGGAATCGAACCCAGACCCTGTAGGTGCAAGGCGACAGTGCTAACCACTACACCACCGCGCCGCCTCATTATTTTATATTGATATAAAAAAAATTAAACGCTTTTCTTAAAAACACAAGCTTTTATTAACTTTCTTTCAAATAAATTCCACTTGTTTTGACATATTTTCTAATACAGTGGAGATATAAATTGTTCAGTATAACTTGGTGGTCCAAATATTTGGGGGGGGGGGGTTTACAATCTATGCCCCTGTATCACATGATTTTTGCGGTCTTTGTAGAGAGTTGACAGCAGGGTTAAGACTGATCAATGAAGTGCGTGCAAGAGGGGAAAAGCATGTGTGCCAGTAAAGTGCCACTCGTAAATGTCACTGCTTTCCACAGAGTAGAGGTGAAATGGGCATAATGCCTGACTAAATTCTCTAGCGTGTCCTTATGATTTGTGATGCTTCCTAACCCACAATCCCCACGCTGCTGTCTATTTATCAGAAATACCACAAACCAAAAGGCACTAGAGGGTAGAGTTGACTTACTGGTGCTATCAAGTGGCATTGTATTGCAGTCAGAGTGGTTTTTAGAAGTGAAGAAGAGAGAAAAGAGAAATAGAAAACAGAGTAAATTTATAATGTGAAGGGATTCTGGTGGCATTCAGTCAACAGTAATTACGCAATTCTTCATGCTTGTGACTTGTGACACTTAATTTCTAAATACCAGCTGTATAAAAATGTGTAAATAAGTTTGTGAGTGTGTCTTTTCATGGTGCCCTGTAATGGGCTGGCATTGCAGCCAGGGTGTTTTTCAGGATATGCTTCAGCTTAACTATGAACCTGACCAGAAATATCACAAATAATTCAGGAATAGCCCTGAATACAGAACTACAGTATACTGTATACTGCAAAATAAAAAAAAAATTCATCTCGTCATCTCCATTGGCATTGACGTAAAACATGCACAATCCTCTGTGTTGTATACAAAGAGAGGGATAAAACAAAACATGTTCAGCAGAGCTGTAGTTTGAACAGAACGTCATGTACCCTCGGCTTCCCTGGAGTTTGTTTGTATCCTGCTTGAGCCATAAGTGCAATTCCTAGTAATTACAACCTGATTACACCGAATGTTGGTGCCATGCCTATATATGGAAAGTGCCTTGGCCATTGTTTGGGTTCGGCTGATAAACAAATTCTGTGATGAGCAGCCTGGGCATGACCCACCCAACTCTGTCTATTTTTGTCCCTGAGCATCTAGATATCACAAGGTTCTAGTGACGGATTATTCTTATGTCCCCAAGACCAACTGATTTGAAAGCACCAAATAAACAGCACTGACCCCATGCTTATCTACTGACATTCATCTGTAATGTCACAACAGATTTGCAAATACTCTACACACACTTATTCCGCCTCATATACCCAGCATTACTTACGGTAATTTTCATAAGGGACTTTGTTATAAACAACCGGTTAAGGGTACTTAAAGGAAAGCCCTATGGAAAAGGGCGAAGCAAGCAGAAAGCTAATGATGCACTAGGGTCTTTACTATCAGAGGTTCGGCATCTTTAGAGAGCTAAATATACTGTAAATGCGTGTGAAACCTTCTTAAATAAGTCACTTTAACTAAAGCACATACATTGGGGCAATAAAGTATTTAGTCAGCCACCAATTGTGCAAGTTCTCCCACTTAAAAAGATGAGAGAGGTCTGTAATTTTCATCATAGGTATACCTCAACTATGAGAGACGAAATAATTATAAGAAAAAAAATCCAGAAAATCACATTGTAGGATTTTTAATGAATTAATTTGCAAATTATGGTGGAAAATAAGCATTTTTGGTCAATAACAAAATTTCCTCTCAGTACTTTGTTATATACCTTTGTTGGCAATGACAGAGGTCAAACATTTTCTGTAAGGCTGGTATTTTGGTCCATTCCTCATGCAGATCTCCTCTACAGCAGTGATGTTTGGGGCTGTCGCTGGGCAACAAGGACTTTCAACTCCCTTCAAAAATTTTCTATGGGGTTGAGATCTGGAGACTGGCTAGGCCACTCCAGGACCTTAAAATGCTTCTTATGAAGCCACTCCTTCGTTGCCCTGGTCATGTGTTTGGGATCATTGAAAAGACCCAGCCACGTTTCATCTTCAATGCCCTTGCTGATGGAAGGAGGTTTACACTCAAAATCTCACGGTACATGACACCATTCATTCTTTCCTTTGCACGGATCAGTCGTCCTGGTCCCTTTGCAGAAAAACAGCCCCAAAGCATGATGTTTCCACCACCATGCTTCACAGTAGGTATGGTGTTCTTTGGATGCAACTCAGCATTCTTTCTCCTCCAACATGACAAGCATTTGGACTCATTTTGTACTTTGGCCTTGGGACGTCTGATTTCTTTGCTATTATATAAATTTTAATATAGAATTTTCACAACATTTTTTAAAAATGTTCACACATCAGAAATTAGAAATACACCTTCAAACAGTAAATCGACAGTATTTAAGACTTTATAATTTTGTCCTCTCTGATAACATGTACTGTAAATGGTGAATGATTGTGTGTACAGTTCCCACAGATCGATGCATCTCTTATGCAAGTCAGTAACAAGTTATCCATGGCTTTTCAGGGATCCGGTGTTCCACTTGCTGAATGTTCGAGGTAACAACTGAGAGTCTCATCACCGTATTGTGCTTGAAGTCTTCTGTAAATGTCAATCAGTTTTACTCCGTCATTGGTGAAATGCGTTGCCCAGGTAACCAGCAAACACCTTGGTGCACTAATCAATCTACACTTTCATAATTACCTGCCAGTCACTGGTGGAATTGTTTTGCTTCTGTCCTTCCCATGTGGGAAACATTAGGTCACTCTGTTTTGTGAGTAACAGCATAAACAATTATGTTTAGACTGGAAAATCAATGCACTTTTGTGTGATCATCATCTGAAAAGTAACACATTTCGAGATAAAGTAAAGTTGTTTCTTTTTTTTCTTTTCACTGTAGCGAGTAGAAGTATCACATTTAGAAAATATTCAAGTACAGATACATGAAAAAAGAGACTTCAATATAGCATTATAGTGTTTGTACTTTGTTACCTGGCACATTGATCCACCAAGACCACTTCAAGCAAACAAATAAATGTAAAAAGTTTTAATTTGTAATTATAATTGTGGCTCCCAGTGAATTTGCACTGATTGTACAATACTGCTATTGACTTATAAAGCACTCTCGCGCCACACTACCTGAGTGAACTACAAGTATCTTATAATCCACCATACTTACGATCAAAGGATGCAGGCTGCTTGTCAGTACCACGTATAATGAAAACTACAGCATGGGGCGGAGCTTTTTCTTACAAAATGCCAAAATTATGGAATAGTCTTCCAATTAATGTTTGGCACTCAGACACAGTCTCAGTGTTTAAGTCTAGGCTAAAAACCTATTTATTTAGCCAAGCATTTTTGTAAATACATTTGCCATAAGGTAAAGGAGCAGATCTGGGGGACTCATGGACGTAGAGTATTATGGTGAACTGGTATGTTTAGATGCTGTCTTCCTCACTCTCATTGATTGACTCAGGTTTGTTGACGGTGAGGTGATTGTTTGCAACATCTCAGGGAGCCCTCATGTTTGTGTTTCCTTCTGGCTCTCCCTTTTAGTTATGATGTCATAGTTAGTCCTGCCGGAGTCTATGGAGTCCAGTTTCATTATTGGAGGCTCAGGCACAAAACTGGTAAACTATTGAGCGACTGCAGTCACAAGTCCTTAGAGAACACCTGTCTGCATCAGCTGAGTCCAAGACCTTCTTCATGGTAACGTGAAACCGTCCCTGGTCACCACACGCATCCCAATCAGACACACAGGCTCTCCATGTGATGAGATCAGAAGTGAGGCACCGGGTGACGTGAGTCAGACAGATCCAAAGAGGAGTGGGGGCATCTGTTTTATCGAACTTCCAGCCGCCTAACACACAGTATGACAGCACAACTATCCGCACACAATCAATTCCCACTATCCGTTATCACCCAAATGAGGATCGGTTCCCTGTTGACTCTGGTTCGTCTGAATGTTCTTCCTATTGGCATCTCAGAAAGCTTTTCCTTGCCACCATTGCCTTGCCATCATTTTAATTTATACACACATTTTGTACTCATTTCTTTCTTTATTTTTTTATTCTGTAAAGCTGCTTTGCAGCAGTGATCACTGTTAAAAGTGTTATATCAATAAAATCCAGTTCAATGTAATTAATTAACAGTGGATTTGCTTATCACATCGTTCTATACTGCGATGCACCATTTCTGGTTCATCTTTCCTAGGTGTGTATAATGTGGCTCAGACATATCATATTATGCAAATCATTCATGGTACTGCCCTGTGGTGACGACGGCTCTCATACCACAATAAATAACCTGTTAGAGCACTGAGTAGTCATTCACTTGCTGTCACTGTCAGTAATACATGAAATGTTAAAAAAAAAAAAAAAAAAAAGATGGTGGTGTTGTCTCTGTCTGTCTCACACATGTATCTATATTGTATCTATCTATGTTTTCATGTTTTTACACTGAAAAACTGTGTTACGCTGCAACACAAATTGCCCTTAGGGACAAATAAATTGAATTGAATTGTCACGAGACAGAGTGAGGTCGATGGAAGTGCAAACTGTTCATTAGCAATCTAAACTGATATGCAAATCAAGGTCAAACAGGCGTCAGGTAAACATACCAGCGCATGGCTATCAAAAGTCTAATGGTCTTCTTTGATCAAATGTCATAGATTATAATCTATGAGTAATGAGCATTGATGATGTATAGACCTGATGTTGGTGTCATGATGCCTTTCTCTCACACTAATCAAGTCACAGAGTGCCATCTGCAGGATGACTGCCTAAACACAGGTTAAGAATAAAGAATTCCTAACTGCTGGTAAGCATCAAACAATAAGGAGTTTATTTTTGCCCTGCAATGGATTGGCATCCTGCCCAGGGTGTACCTCGTCTCGTGTCCCAAGACTCCTGAGACAGGTTCCAGGCCCCTGCCACCCTGTACACAGTACAAAAAATATATATAATGTAAAATTATTATTATTATTGTTGTTGTTATTATTGATATTATTATTGTTGTTATTATTAAAATCATCTTTTAAATGTGAAAGATGAAGCTGAATTTACTGTCGCAAGATTCTTTATACATCTCCTGCCACCTATACAGTGGGGCAAAAAAAGTATTTAATGAGCCACCAATTGTGCACGTTCTCCCACTTAAAAAGATGAGAGAGGCCTGTAATTTTCATCACAGTTATATCTCAACTATGAGAGACAAAATAAGAAGAAAAAAAATCCAGAAAATCACATTGTAGGATTTTTTTTTATGAATTAATTGGTAAATTCCTCTGTAAAATAAGTATTTGGTCGCCTACTGTACAAACAAGCAAGATTTCCGTCTCTCACAGACCTGTAACATCTTCTTTAAGAGGCTCGTCTGTCCTCCACTCGTTACCTGTATTAATGGCATCTGTTTGACTCGATATCAGTATAAAAGACACACAACCTCAAACAGTCACACTGCAAACTCCACTATGGCCAAGATCAAAGAGCTATCCTATCAAAGGATACCAGAAACAATATTGTAGACCTGCACCAGGCTGGAAGCCTGAATCTGCGGTAGTTAAGCAGCTCGGTGTGAAGAAATCAACTGTGGGAGCTTTTATTAGAAAATGGAAGACGTACAAGACCACTGATAATCTCCCTCGATCTGGGGCTCCATGCAAGATCTCACCCCGTGGGGTCAAAATCATCACAAGAACTGTGAGCAAAAGTCCCAGAACCACATGGAGGACCTAGTGAATGACCTGCAGAGAGCTGAAGGCTACCATCAGTAACGCACTGCGCCACCAGGGACTCAAATCCTGCAAGTACAGTACATGTCCAGGCCTGTCTGCAGTTTGCCAGAGAGCATTTGGATGATCCAGAAGAAGACGAGTCATTTTGCTATAGTTAGTACATTCCACCACTAGATGGACCTCGAGTATTGTATCAGAAATCTGCTGTTTCCAGATAAGGCGAAAGATCAAAGTAGGTGACGTGGAATGTCAGTTCAAGCCTAAACACAGTCACTGTTACTGTAAGTAGAAATTTGGGGGCAGGTTAGTGCACAATTTTTCTCATTCTCCTGGACAGATTTATACCCCAGGCAGGGTCTCCCCGGGCACCAGTTAACCTGTAACATCTCTGATTTAATGTGTACTATTTATTTGCTTATTTATATTATTATATTTAAATTTATTTTACAATCATATATTTGGGAGCAAATAATTTTCTGTGACAAAAGTAAGAGATCTAAGTCACATGATAGGTCGAGGGGGTTCGGTTTGGGGTGGTGATGGGGTGATACCACTATCTTTTATCTTTTAACCTGGAAATGTGGATTTAATGTATCGTTAAAACGATTTTTCATTTAGAGCTTTAGCAGAACATTCCATCCAACCGTTTAGGACTCACTGTAGTCCAACTATAGACCGGTTGTATTTATTCCCATTTATACAACTGTGGTAAGAAAACAGAACATTACATGCACCTTTTAAAATAAAACAGTAAATAAGATTTTAAATATTCATATTTTTGAACTAATACAAGTATGATTGCAAAATTTATCATTAAACTATGTATAATAAGCAAATACCATTTTATGATCATATAAATTAATATGGTGGGTAGGCCAACTGGCATTTCAAATGATTGACAGCCCACCATGCGTGTACCTGTACTGAGGCTTCTAGGATAGGCTTCAGTCATCCCGTGACCCTGTACAGGATAAATGGTATAGAGAAAGTGTGAGTGTGTGAATTCTACAAATGGTTTTCATGCAATAAAGAATAATTTTGTCGTTGTACAATATTTCCTTCAGATGAATACATTTTCGTTTAAAATGTATTAAGGTATCTAATGAAATGGCTTGAGAGCGTTCCTTTTGGAACAGGAAGTCAGATTAAGAGTGTGTTGAGCAGCCAATAGCTTTCAAGATACACCACTGCCATGCCAAATTTAGGGCAACCTGATGATCAGCTGACAAACTACCGTAGTTAAATATGGAGCACAGTGAAAAGTATAACAAGTAGCCTTTTTAAGATGATGCCAGCACCTGTCAACCAAGGACGATATCCTAAATGATGAGACACAATTGCAGAGCTGAAGGGTTGTCAGTGCTAGTCATCTGAAACAGCAGAGAAGTAAAGCCCTGATGGAATCTCATTCATTCTTAGTCTGAAGTAGCAACACTCGCCAGCCTCAAGTGTCTTGAAAGACTCCTCCAAAAAAATAAATACTAACTTGCACAATATGCAGGAATGCTCCAAAATAATAATAAAAATTTTTCCTTAAGTGGAAGGCAGTGGGAATAGGAGATAGTGAGCAGACAAAATGTGTTGAGAAACTACAACGGTGTTAATGATTAATGTTCATTTGGTGTTAATGATTGCTACTAAGACAGGACCCTTGCATGGGACATATATACTGGCCAAAAGAAAATTGCATTCGTAGATTTCATTCATAGATTTAATTCAAAATCACCTTCAGCTTGACTACAGCACACGTGTGAAAATTCTCCCAGTATCACTTTCACACTTTGAGTCCTGAAATATTCCTGTGCCATTAGGGAATAAAACCTCCTTAGATGGAGATAGTACATTCAGGTCATCAGCTTATTTCACTTCATTGCCACATAACATTGCTGAGCCTAGACTTGACCAACTGAAGCATCTCCAGATCATAACACTGTCTCCTGAGGCTTGTACAGTGGACACTACACATGATGGGTGCATCGCTTCAAGCTCTTCCTTTCGTACCCTGACACGCCCATCGCTCTGGACTCATCAGACCACATGACCATTTTCCATGACTTTAAAGTCTGATCTTTATGCTTCCTATCAAATTCAAGTATTTTTGTCTGATTAGTCTTACTAGCAAATGGTTTTCTCATGGAAAGACAACTGTTTAGTCCTAGTCCTGAGTTCTCATCAAATTGTGTGTACAGTATATAGAAATGCTCTTACTTTCACTATTAATATCTCCTTTGTGATTTTTTTTCCCCTGACCACATTTGTTCCACAAAATTAACAGTTCACCACTATCTGTTCCAGGTTTTGATAATGTGTTGAAAGGTTCCTAACCCAGTTCCAATAATATCACATGTCCTTAGTTGTTTTCTCTGCTTGATTCAGCCCAATAATGTAAACCTTTGGAAATGACAACTTTTTGTTTTGGCCAGAGTTGTATGTTCTAGAGAGCGCGTAATTGGACTGAACACAAGACTAACACAGGATGCATTATGAATCTCTGTAAGAAATGCAATATATTAATGTAGGGGACAGGCACAAAAATTCTGAAACATCAGCTTTGATTACAGGGGAACTTTGAGTGGGTGCATTTTGGGCTGATAGGGTCAGGTCTTCGAACTACATTGTTTATGCACTTCAGAAAGGAAGCCATTTTATGTGATCAGAACCTCTTTTGTGCATTTGCTACAGTAAATATCAAATAATACAGTACAGAATATAATTCATTCTTTTGGATGTTTTTACATTTGTGGTTCTTCTGCTGGCGGGGCGTAGTGGTTACTACGCACCGCCAGGGTCAAGGGATTTGATTCCTGCCTCGGGAATGGAAACATGCATGAAGTGCTTGGTTGGTTTTCTCCAGGCACTCTGGTTTCCTCCCACAGGATAAAGATATGCAGAATTGGCACCCTGTCCATGGTGTACCCCACCTTGTGCCCAGAGTTTCCTGGAATAGGCTGCAGGCTCCTGTGACCATGTACACAGGATAAGTAGTATAGAAGATAAATGGATGAATGTGACTCTAGTGAGCAGACCACATTACAACAGGCTCGTGTTACAACCGACCCCACTCTCCCCATTCTCCAACTGAAAACGCATTAAGAGCTTTTCATTTTCTGCAATATCAAACCCACTACGTGTGTATGTGTGTGTGTGTGTGTGTGTGTGTTCCACACGATACACCAGACCGAGTCTGCATCTGTCCTCCATTTTTGGCGCGATGTCTGTGTTGTGACTGAATGCAGCTAATGGCGCCAATTAACCAATCAGAGCTTAATTTGTGTTTACACACGACCCCCTGATGCGCTAAGGGCTGCGTCCCAAACCAAGCACCAGCATACTAGACTAGACCGAGAAAAAAAAAATCACAAGTATGTCAAAGTATGTTCTGCTACTCGCTCTAGAACTTTTCTACTGCTGCTCTGGTGACTCCTGGGGACTTTGGCTTTGGACCAGCGGAGGCGACGCGACAATTGGCTGTCTGTCAATTCTGCCTAGTTACCCACCCTGCTTAGACCACGCCCCCTTAACCCCGCCCATCTCAATTGACTGGAGTAGGGGGTGCAGTGGAGGTGTGCGCGAGGCGGGGAGCGTTTCTCTCGCTCGCGCGCACGCACGCGTTTGATTAGCGGAGCGCGTGCCGCCCGGTTTGCGTCCTCTGCGAGCGCGCAAACACGACACGAGAGACAGGCAGACAGTAGGTTTTTTGCTCTAAACTCGCCATGTAACGACGCCCTTTTGGCTTAAATGCCAGTCGGTGTTTTTTCGGTGTGACAGCGGTGCACTTTCCTAGAAGTCTGGGGCATTTAACCCGAGGGTGCGTTTAGATTGTTTTTTTTTTAGGACTTGCGCGCGAGACTGGATCGTGGTGAACCCGTGGCTGGATATGACGCATCGGTGCCAGTGAAGGAGAAGCAGGACTAGAAGGAGGACTAGAAGGTGGAGAAAGGTTTGGATCAGTAGTCGAGCCTAAATTACGCACCGCATAGAGAGAGAGAGAGACCCTCGGGGTGGATCATCATCACCATCATGTCGGTCACGGTGAAGTTTAAAAAGGAGAAGGAGATCCTCACGGAGTATGAGAGCCAAGTGAAAGGTAAGCTCGGTACAGCACACCTGTCTGTTACCTGTCTGCACATCATACTCCTCTTTTTCATCTTTTAATCTTTTATACTCTGGTGCTTTTTTTTATATATATATATAAGGAAGAAATGACATTGGAATTGCATGCCATCTGGATGTGCATGGCAGGTTTGCCTTTCCGCGCGCGCGTGTGTGGTGTGTGTGTGTAAAAGAGAGAGCTGTAGAGAGAGAGAGAGCGCTCGCGCGCGCACGCGCCTCCAGGCAGAATGGCGCAGGGCGGCGCGAGCTCCATAGCAACCCGGTCAGTCTCGTCTCTCCGACTGTAGCCAGGTGTGTATGCAGCGGTGTGTCCGGGGGTTTGCAAAGGATAAGCAAATGCACCCTAAACAGCCTCCCCCTCTCCCATCGTCCCACACACACACACACACACACACACACACACACACACACACACACACACACACAATTAACAGTCAGTGATGCATTTTAGAGATTATATTACTGTAACACCTTCACAGGTCTGCAGTTTTCAAAATACACACCCTGATCACAAGATTTATGGATTTATGCATGGATTGCATGAATGGGATTTGAGTTAACAAGGCAGATGCCACCTTGTGCCACCCAATGTCCACACCCCTCTGGTTGTAGGTAGGAGTGTGTGTGTGTCTGTGTCTGTGGGGCTTGTCGCAGTATCACGTTCAAAGCCTTATTAAAAGCTGTGTACGCTCAGTTCTAGCTAATGTTGTCATTGTTGCATGCTCGTCTGTAGTCAAGTATGCAGGATGTGCACCTGCTGTGTCAGCTGTTTTCTCCTCTGAGATCTATTACCACACTAAAGAGCATATCGGAACAGAACAGCACCCGAGGTAGCCGAGGTGCTCACTTACAGTCTGGCAGATTAATGACACAGGCTACCTGTGTCTGGCTATGCCGCTACCCCAGTCTTTGTGAGGGTGGACCCCAGGCAGATTTCCCATAGCATTCATAGCGGCTTATTCGGTTAAATATGACAAGGGCAAATATTACAGGTCATCAGATAGCACATCGGCTGCTCTACATGTGGTGTGTAGTGCATCTAGACAGTCTGGGTGTTCTCTCGTTACCAAAGAGTTGCAACAGGCTTTTGCTGCATTGTGTCCGTTTCCATGGTTTCCTGGACATCAGCCAGTCTGTGTGTCTGTCCATAGGAGACGAAAGGCTTTCTGACTGTGCGTGTGTCTGCATATGTGTGCGCCAGAGAGGACAGCGAGAGAAGGATCAGGGAATCCTCTTGCTGCAGTGGTAGAACTGATTAGTATGGACCATGTGTGGGGTGTGTGTGTATGTGCGTGCGTGCGTGCGTGTGTGTGTTTGCCCCAGTTCACAGTGCAGTAAAAATACTCCACCATTGTTTCAATCCATGCACTGTTCACCAAACATGATTACCGCAAACAAAAATTTCTGTGCGTTTCCCTGTTCTAAGAAAAGAACGGAAACACGTTTCCATTTATGAAGAAAATTTTAAGGCAGATCATCAACTCCATTAGCATATGCTCCATTAGCATTTATGCACAACTAGTTTTTTGTTGCTATTTTTTTTATTTTCTTATTGTTTAGACAAAGCAAACACCCAGTTCATCTTCAGAGATGAAACAATACACTGCATGGCCAAAAAAAAGGTCACAATTTTAGAAGGATAAATTTATTGGGCTGAATCGAACAAATAAAACAACTACGGAGATTTGAAATCACTAAAACTGGGTTAAGAACTCAACACGTTATCGGAAACTGGAAGGATAGCGCTATGTTTAATAGTGAAAGTAAGAACATTTCCATACACATACAATGTGATGAACTCACAGGATTGGGATTAATGTGTCCATATGCAAACCACTTGTTAGTGAGATTGATAAAAAAAAAAAAAAAGGACTTGAGTTTGTTACCGAGCAAAAAGATTAGACTTTGGAGCAATCTTTTGGAGCTTTTGAAGAAAAAGATCATGTGGTCTGATGAGTCCAGATTGACCTTATACCAGAGTGATTGGTACATCATGGTAATTAGGGAAGCACATGAAGTGATGCCCGCCCACTATACAGGCCTCTGGAGTCAGTGTTGTGTTCTGGGGTTGCTACAGTTGGTCAGCAATATTATTTGGCAATGAAATGAAGTCAGCTGATGGCCCTAATGTACTGGATGACCAGCTATCACATCTATGGAGGTGACGCCATAGGGATATTTCAGGACTCCAGTATTGTGAAAGAGTGTTTCTGAAAGCATGAGGAATAATTTTCACACAGGAGCTGCCTACTACATCATGTGCTGTAATCAAAGCTCAAGGTGACGGAATTAAATATTCAAGTGTGCAGCTTTTTTTGGCCAAGCAGTGTACTGTACTGTATGTGCATCTTTAACATCGCTTTAGCCAAAACACCAGTGGAAAATGTTAGACAATTGGTAAGAGTAAATAATCAGGTTGCTGACAGGTTTGAGTAAAATGGAGTGGCAGGAATAAATGTTTTTGCATTATAGCTACCTTTGTTTAGATGATATGCTGCCACTTTCGGGCGAAAGGAGCAATTGCACCGTGTCCAATCAGGCATTCTAAGAGAGAAGTCATGCGCCAGTTATAATCTGTCGACTAGACACGTTTGACTCTAGAGCTGGACTTTGGGCACCCCAGTTAATATTTATTATAATTTAATATTTATTATAATATCGCATTGTTTCAAGTGTGAAACCATTTCTCTCGCTCTCTTCTTTCAGACATTAGCCAATCATGGGACTCTGTGAGCCCACCTGTATGAAAGGGGGCAGATGGGGCTTTTCTCTGAGTGTGTTACTGTATGTTGCCCTTTCATGAGCAGAATGAAAATATGGTTGGCAGGCTTCGTGTGTCTCGGAGGAAGGACATGGTAGATTTCCTGCCTCCCTGATCAGTCGCTGTTTGTGTAATAGGGAAGAGCTGGATGGTGGGTGGTTTATTGACCAAGATTTTTGTGGTATAAACACAATAAAATGCATTGCAGCTTGCTGTGTTCGAGAAATGATCCGTTTCAGGTTGGTAACAGTAAGTCATTTTGTGTTCGACTACATCATATCACCATTGTTGATTATTTTCCATGTTCTACACAGTGAGGTAAAAGAGACAGGAGTCAGTCTGAGTATCTGATTTTACCTGTCTACTTATAATTTCTTGTTTTTTCTAGTGTGCAATGTTTATTGCTAGTGTAATGGCTGTAGTAGACTGTGAAGAATTTTTTATTATAGTATGTTCTGTATTTTTTTTTATTAATGGCATTGGACTTAACTATCCTTTTAAAGAGCGCTGAATAAAAAGCTTTTTCATTCTTTCAGTACGTCTTCCTCCACACTGCGTGACATTAGGTCAAAAAACATCAGAGTAACCCTTTAAATCCAAGCAGAGCGGAAAGTGAGTGATTTACAATCATAAGGTGATTTGCTATTTTCAGAAACCACAAGTGTTCTTACTCACAGATTACAGACTCTTACTTAATCACACATGACACCACTGCATGTGGCCTTGCGCAATACCCTCACTTCCAGCGTGTTTATGAATTTTAATTTCGCTGAGTACAGTAAGCGGCGTGCTGCGCCGGTGACCTTCTATAACAGGAAAGCTGCTCGAGTGTGTTAATCTGGAGGAAGGTGTCTTTGTGTTGGTTTTCTAATAAAAATATATGCTTTCCAGGCTAAAGGCCGTCATAACCCTTTCGCCTGTTTTTGTGCTTGTTGGTATCTGAACAGGAAATCAGATTTTTTTTTTTTTTGTAAAGATGGGAAGTAAAGAGGAAAGCAAGGAATTTGACCTCGACACCACCTGCACACAAATACACACCAGCAGGCTGATTCAGGAAGACAGCGAGGCGAGCATGTGTCAGTTTATTGTAGGTATTAATTATAAAGCAACACTTTTGCCCCATCAGCAAGAAGCAGCCCAGGAAACAGTGAGGAGTGTGTTTGGTAAATGTTAGGACACATGGGAGCTCCAGTCACCCTCATTCTATCCAGAAAAAAGTGATGACTCTACGAGGTGTGTTTGTGTGTGTGTGTGTTTTCGTCAGGTTTTTTTTTTTTCCCCACACACTCAAGTGGGCAGTAGAATCAGTAAGACAGAAGGTAATGTGACCTGCGTTTTAATGATCTCTTTTAGTCTTTGTGGTTGTAATGAGATTTGATGTCGGTTTGCATCGATGGCTGCCGTCCAGGTGCAAATCCTGCATTCTGGTGGAACATTCACGTGTGTGGACACACACACACCTACACATACATGTACACGTGCACAGCACAATTGGTGCCTCCTCTTATTCTCATTCATCGCAGTCCTGCAGAAATACAGAAAATCTGCGTTTTTTCTTCTTCTTTTTAACCGATAAAATCGTTAAATCTGTCATTGCGTGATGTTAGTACGTCGGTATGTTTTCACATTAAACAAACACTGTAACTGAGAACCAGAACTGTGTATAAATAGGTGGTGATACTAAAGATAATAATAACAGAAAATACAGTTCTACCCAAGTTAGAAGTAGACATTTTTCTACAACACATTAAAACTATACTGTAGCCAGCTAGTTAAGACTTTATTTTCTGTTAAAATTTACAGACTTTACTACCTACTGTAGTCCTAAAACCCTTTATTTTTAATAATCACCCCCTTTAAAATGATCACATTTTGCTTTGCAGCCTAAAATGAAGACACACAGTTTTTGTTTTATTCAGCTGCATTTGCTTATTTATTTATTTGCATAAGATGCAACACCAACATGTTAGAAAAAATTTACGTCCAATACCTGTCCCTGGTAGTTATCGCTGCCTAGAAGCACAGTGAAGCATATTATTAAGAAGTGGAAGGTATTTGATACAACACAGACTCCTGGTTCAGGACGTTGCTCCAAACTAGATGAAGGATCCAGGAGGAAACTGGTCTGAGAGGCTGCCAAGAGGCCCACAGCAACTCTGAAGCAGTTGCAGGAATTTATGATGTGCAAAGCTTTGTAATGCATTGAGAAGATTAGCTTCACCTGATTATGTTTACAAGTCATATTAGGTGTGTGTGTGTGTGTGTGTGTGTGTGTGTGTGTGTGGATGTTTGTTTTCATTTGAATGTTTAAAAGAGCAAATACACTGGATAAAATGTCTGTCTTCATTTCAGGCAGCAAAGCAACAAAATGTGATTATTTGAAAGGTGGGCGATTCCTTTCTATACCCACTGTACTTAATATAAGTGAGAGAATAAATCCATACACAGACAATAATTAAACAAAATGGTAGCTGTATTTCTTGATTATCTGGAAGTGTTTTCAAGAATTAGCCTAGCTTCTCAATTTTTAAATTTTTAAATGTACGCATGTTCAATTGAGACATTTGAGATAAAATAACAATTAACAAAAATAACAATCTTGTTTAATCATTTACTGTTAACAAATGCGTTACTATAAGTCGTTGACTTTAGGATTTTGTGAATTCTTTTTTTATTTTTTATTTAGTAATACAGGCGATTAGCGATCTTGCCAGCACTGAATGCCTTGTGTATTTCCTGTTTGTATTTTAATCACACTTTAATGTTTTTTCTCTGTAACAAGGTTAACAGAATATAATCGTTAAATTAAATTCTTGCTAGTGTGTGGTTAAAAAACAACAACAACAATGCAACTGTCTTTGAAAATGCAACAGGTGCTGCTGAAGAGAAATTAGCTACTGTAGCTACTGGCTTGCTTAGCTAATGTTGATAAATCTAGATGTGGTAAATAGCATATTTCTGAGGTGTGACTCTGTGTGTCTGGGGTTGTGTATATCTCTCCAGTGCTACTTTTACTCAGGGGAAAACCGAGCCATTTATATCACAAGCAACAAGAAGAACATGAAACCGTGTACAAAGCTAGCTTTCAAGCTAAAGCGTCCTTATTTAAATAGCAATACTATTACCTGCAGAAAACTGTTTTCTCTTTTAACATCTAATCTAATATCTTGTTTAATCTTATTTTAGGTCTGTGCTTATACAGCTTGAATTCAAGCAAGAAAGAGTCTAAACAGGGAGATTTATTCAGACACAACACAAATGGGACTAAGAGGTGTTGGTAAGGTGGACAGTAATTAGGCAACCGTGCATCAGTAGCTGTTTGATAACCAGGTACTGGAATTGGAGAGGTAAAAAAAAAAACTTCAGAGCCGGTTTCATCATGGTGCCTGATGGGTTTTGCAAATGCACTTGACAATGCTGTTCTTACAGCTGACCTTCATGTCTTAAATAACAATAAGAATCCGTTGTTATTTAAATTACCTAATACCATACAGCACATGTTAATTCATAGTTTTGAAAGAAAAATCTGTTCTAGAATGTAGAAAATAAATCCAAACTTGTATCCAAATTTTTAACTGGTACTGAATATGTTGAGTCTACGATTGTCAGGTCGTGCTGAAAAATGAAATCTTCATCTCCATAAAGCTTTTCAGCAGATGGAAGCATGAAGTGCTCCAAAATCTCCTGATAGCTAGCTGCATTGACCCTGCCCTTGATAAAACACAGTGGACCAACACCAGCAGCTGACATGGCACCCCAGACCATCACTGACTGTGGGTACTTGACACTGGTCTTTAGGCATTTTGGCATTTCCCTCTCCCCAGTCTTCCTCCAGACTCTGGCACCTTGATTTCCGAATGACATGCAACATTTGCAACCTGTAGCCCATTTCCTGCACACGCCTGTACACGGTGGCTCTGGATGTTTCTACTCCAGACTCAGTCCACTGCTTCCGCAGGTCCCCCAAGGTCTGGAATCGGTCCTTCTCCACAATCTTCCTCAGGGCCCGGTCACCTCTTCTCGTTGTGCAGCGTTTTCTGCCACACTTTTTCCTTCCCACAGACTTCCCACTGAGGTGCATTGATACAGCACTCTGGGAACAGCCTATTCGTTCAGAAATCTCTTTCTGTGTCTTACCCTCTTGCTTGAGGGTGTCAATGATGGCCTTCTGGACAGCAGTCAGGTCGGCAGTCTTACCCATGATTGCGGTTTTGAGTAATGAACCAGGCTGGGAGTTTTTAAAAGCCTCAGGAATCTTTTGCAGGTGTTTAGAGTTAATTAGTTGATTCAGATGATTAGGTTAATAGCTCGTTTAGAGAACCTTTTCATGATATGCTAATTTTTTGAGATAGGGATTTTGGGTTTTCATGAGCTGTGTGCCACAATCATCAATATTAAAACAATAAAAGGCTTGAACTACTTCAGTTTGTGTGTAATGAATCTAAAATATATGAAAGTCTAATGTTTATCCGTACATTACAGAAAATAATGAACTTTATCACAATATGCTAATTTTTTGAGAAGGACCTGTAAATGACGAGAACCCGATCTGTATTCTGTGTTTTAAGATTCATTCTGTTTAAATATTAACAATGACTATCTTGCATCACCATTTTACTCCAGACACGGGATCCTGTAGTGTCTCTAAACTTTTAAAGGATGTAACAATACATCATAAGTATTGATGACTATAAATATTGATCTACTGATTTATTTATGTCACTGTAGCCTGCAGTGAAATTTACCAAATATAGTGAATTTTTTTATGTTTTAGTCAATTGGATCACATTATTCCATGCACACTAAATTAAAAACATTAAAACTCCTGACGTGTGACTTGAAGAACATTTGATTGTCACGTTACAGTGGCACCCGGGCAAAAGTTGAACAGTTAGTTCTTGAAGCTGATGTGTTGTAAACAGGAAACATGACCATGCATAAGGATCTAAGCAACTTTGACATACAGTAGGCCAGATTGTGATGGCTGGATATCCTGGTCTGCAGTGGTCAGGAGCTATCAGACATGGTCGAAGGAAGGAAAACCAGTGAACCAGGTTCAGGGTTATTGGCAGCCAAAGCTCATCTATGCACCTGGAGAGCGAAGGCTGACTGATCCCACAGAACATTTCTGAAAAGGTGAAAATGGCTATGATACTGTAGAAAGTTGTCCGAACACCGTGTGCGTTGCAGTGTGCTGCGTAGCCCCATATGCCCATGATGACCCATGTCCACCTCCAAAAGCACTCAATGAGCATCTCCATTTTTTATTAATTTATTTATTTATTTTAAACAAATCATGTGGATGGTTTTGTGTGTGTGTCAGTCACTTCACATCTGGGGAAGAGATGACACCAGTATGCTCTTTCGGAAAAAGGCAAGTCAGTAGAGATGTTGAGTGTGACGTTCTGGACAAT
>CM060114.1:11019724-11054724 GCA_030522415.1 Channallabes apus
GCCTTTAAATGCTATCTTGCCTCCTCACGTTCAGAAGGTGGCGAATAATGTATGCGCGTCTACTGTACAGTATCAGAGGTGTCAAGTAACGAAGTACAAATACTTCGTTACCTTACTTAAGTAGAGATTTTGGGTATCTATACTTTACTGGAGTAATTATTTTTCAGCCGACTTTTTACTTCTACTCCTTACATTTTTAAGCAATTATCTGTACTTTCTACTCCTTACATTTTAAAAATAGCCTTGTTACTCTATTTTTATGATCAGAACGTGCAACCCAGCACAGCCGCATGATACCCCCTCACGGTACTTTTACTTTTATACTTTAAGTAGTTTTGAAACCAGTACTTTTACACTTTTACTTAAAAAGCTTGAGTTGATACTTCAACATGAAGTCTTTTTAAACCCTGGTATCTATACTTCTACTCAAGTAATGAATGTGAATACTTTTGACACCACTGTACAGTATACACCGATTTTCAGGATTCTGTGATCATTTGAGAAATCCTGTGCTTGTCTGGAACACAATCCCATAAAGGTGCAAAGACCGCTGCGTGAAACCAGTTCAATCATCCCTGGTGTGAAGAAGGATATTCATCATTGATTTATTTATAAGAAATATTAAACCAGGTGCCGATTGAGAGTGTTGGATGAGAAAGTGGTTCGGGGGGGAAAAAGTCTGCAGACTTTAAAGAATGATATTTTATCCCTTTTATTATTTCTCATTCTTTCTTCTCACTTGCAAACCCTCGGTTAGAAATTTAATGAACAGAATGTGATTTCCTGCAGTTAACAGGATCTGTGATGAGCAGCAGTCTGTCTTGTGTGTGCGTCCGCACACACACACACACACACACACACACACACACACACACACACACACACACACACACACACACACCACTTACACGGCTTGTTAAATGAATGTGTTGGATTGAGATATGATAATGCTTCTTGAGACATGAGCCAAGATGCCAAACGCTGCATATTTCAGGCTGAGAGCGAAGGAGAGAGAGAGAGAGAGAAGGCTGGTTGGTAGTGGTGGGAGTGAAATTAAGTGAGGGAAAAGAGCTTAAGGGTCGAATTAATTTATGATGCATTTATGTAGGACGAATAAAAAGAAAATGAAATGGGGGGGATTAGCAAGCAGGTGCGCTGTTTAAGGGGTTTGCTTGTTTGCATGAAAACATGTAATGAGGATGGGTGTTTGTTCAGGTTGAGTTGGGAATCGGAGACAGGTGTGTGTGCGCGTGTGTGTGAGTGTGAGGATCGTTAGCAGCCCCATGCTGCATGCCTATATTCTCTCACTCAACGTTTCAGGAGCAAATGCCTTGTTGCCATGGAGACAGCCCAGACTGGGGAGATGCATGCCTCGGGATATCAGACGAACTCACGTGGGTCATAAGTTCAAAGGTCAAATGCGGACTCGACTGTCAGTTTAGGCATTGATGAGCAAGTGCGACTTGTGTTTAAGAAATGTGCATTATGGGGGGGAGAAAAAAAATGACGATTTCAAAAACAGAAAAATAAATAAGCCCCAGTACCCTCGAGTGAGATTTTCAATAAGATTTATGGAAATGCAGGCACATTTTATTTTTTCAAAGCCAGATTTGCTTCGCAAGCAGCAAAGTCTGCTTTATTTTCCACAGGATCTCGCACATTAATAATTTAGTGTTCTACTCCTTGCATATTTGCGTACAAGATTTAAAGTGTTGAGAATTGACTTGAAGTGAATTGCCATAAATGAAAATCATGCCCGGTCACTTTAATACAACTAAATCTAGATTTTAGCATAGGAATGAGATTTGTACATGTCGGTGATGAACTGCTGCTGTTTTATTGGTTAAAAATTGGTTAAAATAAAATCCCTTTCAGTACGATGCTTTCCACATGTGGATACAGAACTCTGGGTGTCGTAAGCGCGGCTCAGTCGGAGACGAGATGTAGAGGGGAATCTGTCCTTCCGGTTACGTTATAAAAAGCTGCCATTCCAATTTCCTGTTGCTTTTTCATGTCGTCATGTGATATCACTTACAGTAAGCGGTCATTACGGCACAGGTTTAGCACAGGATCGCAGCATAAGAGTGTTTACAGAGCGAGATTTCCTAAAGAAAAGAGTTTTACGTGTGTCTTGTTCTGTCTCATTTCTCATTGTTCTGACTGTACGAGCACTATTGCATGCATGGATGTTGCAGACCCGTTCCTGTACACGTTCGTCCTCGTACGGCTGCTTTCTGGGGACCGAACTGGTGAAAGTCCGATGGAGTGAGAAAAGGAATATAAGGAGGATGCTTTAACACCTCATAATGACACTTTGGTGGTGTGTGGACGTGCTTCGTCATGCGACATCACGATGGCCTTGTTAGAAGTCCTCTGAAATGACCCCGAAGTTCAGCCCCTCAATAAGCGTCTCACTGAGGGTGTTTCTGTTCCATACTGTGCCGTTTACTCTCAGGCTCGTTTCGCCAGCGATGATTCTCTTTAAGAAACTTTCACGTTCCTTGGAGTATCGCTTTTAAATATAGTTTGCAGATTTCCAAACGCTTGTGTTTATGCTCTCCCGTGAGTTCCTTCAGCACCAGCTACACCTTCAGACCAATTAATCACTGCACGCTGCTCTTCTTACTTTCCTGCAAATCACAAGTGGGGCGTCCATTTTTGCTCACTCCGCAGTTCCACATGAACTGATGTACAGTAACACGTTCACACCTGCACGGCAGCGACTGGGGAGACGGTAGCCTTGAACGGAAAGCGGTGATGAGACACTGCGGCCAACAGTAGGTTGTTTATTCATTTACGCATTTTTTCATGACTGTGTGTACATCCACCAGCGAGACGTTTCTGACGAAGACGGCTTTGTCTCGTTGAGGACACCATTTTGAGCGTCTCCCTGCTCCGCATCGGACATCTTAAGGTCATTTATTGGACACATTCCTCCTTCCCACTCTATGGCGGACGTCCTCCACACGAAGTGGTTTCTTCAAGTGATGATGGAGAAAGTCACTGAGTGTGAGGGGGGGGGGGGAGGATGGCGCGGGTGAGGCGGAAATCGGAACCCCACGTCGCCACGCTGAATGCGCTGGCGCGTTGTCATGAGCATTCCGCGACTCTTCACATTGGGGTTTGACCCTCCGGCGGCATCTTGCGGAACTTCACTGCAGATTCTTTTTATAACGAGATGAAACGTTCATGGACGTACTCACTGCCGGAGACATAATTTGGGCGGATATTTTTAGTATTTTCATACTAGCCAAGTGTACGTAGGTTTTATCTGTGAGATTTGATTGACGTTATTCTTTCTCGATATTGGTTTAGGGCTTTTCCACATCATCATGACTTTTTAAGAAGCAAAAATTCCCACTTTTACAATCTCGCAACAGCTAAAATCATCTCCTTCACTGTCTATCTGGCTGAAAGCGGCTTCATGTGGTCTTTTTTTTTTTTTTTTTTTTCCTGCAGCATGATCGAGCCACAGCCTATTCACTGAGCTTAAAAAAGCAGCTATAGACACAAATGTAAAGTGTAATCCATCCGGAGTTTAACTCCCCATCCACACAAACCTCTCTCTCTCTCTTTTTTAACCATTCAGCTTCTCATCATAACGAGGCTGATTCCATATCAAAAAATCGAGAGAGAACTGCATTCAGAGTAGCCCACGTCCCCCCCCCCCCCCCCCCAACATGCTGTTTCTTTGCCATCAATGCACGTTCCAGCAGTTTTGGGGTGCAGTGGTGCATGCGGCCGCCACGGCGCAACTTGCTGGCTTGGCAATAATGCGACACTCTCTCTCTCTCTCTCTCTCTCTCTCTCTCCTTTTTTCATAGCTTTTCCACAGCCACATAATCATACAGTAGTCTGTCCTGCTTTCTTCTATTTTTTAAAATCCTGTTATCCGCCCATGTATTTAAAGCCGGTAGTGGAAATGAGTCACCGAGTCAAATTCATACTGTACTACTGCCCTGACCTACAGTATAATACTGCCTCCGTTCGTGCAGTTCAGATCTATTGTACCTGAACGGTGCCGCTCTTTTATCCCGTTGTCCTATTTAGGTTTACAGTATATTTATTTCCTCCACTTTTTCCTTTGCCTCTCTGCATCAGATCCAAGAGTCACCTTGGTTATAATCCAATCGCTTACCACACTACAAAGACTGAGCACACACACACACACACACACTTCGATTAACATGATCGCTCTCCAGCAATCACGCTCCCGCCTGCCAGCCATCCCACATGCACACATGCACACACGTACACACCCACCCGCCCACACGGAGCGCCCAGGCTGCCAGCCATCTCATCTGACATTCTGGGCTCGTAGAAACCGACAGCCAGTGTGACATTAAGCAGTTGGTCTGTTTGGAGGGGGTGGGGGTGTATAAGAAAGGGAAGAATACCGCATGCTCCTTCTTACACACTTAGACTTTATACACACACACACACACACACAGAGAGACAGACCCCGATGGAATACTCCCCTACCTGTTGTCTTGGTAACGGAAGCGAGTTGTGATGGCAGAGTGTTGTGCACGAGAGGGAATGTTGGGAGAGGCAGAAAATGTGCTTCAGTGAGCACGTGGAAATGTACACTAAACCATTTTTCTGCTCCCATTACTACTGTACGCCATGCTCCGTTTAGTTCAAAGCATCAACCTCACTTCAAGAGAGAAGAATAATACTGATACTATAATACTGATAATACTGTAGTAATGGTCATGTGACGTGCCGTGATTGTAAATTCACAATCACTACTAGTGAGTTCCACGGAAATGTACTAGCTAATGCCAATGCAGTGGTCATGCAGGATAAAAAAAAAAATCTTAACGAAGTAATAGGATTTTAACTAAAATGTGATTAGCTAATTAAGTCCATTTACTGTAGTCTCATATCGATTAAGCAGAATGATCTGCATAAAATTTGCATAACCTTCAGCTGCTGCAACTATACTGTACAGTGCATCAACCATAACGTTAACAGCACCGCCGAGTGATTCAATTAACTTTGATTATCAATTATATACCAGGTCATCATGGGTACCCAAGGCTCTCGGATGTCTGCGTGGACCAAAGGCCAGCCTGTCTGGTCTGATCCCATAGAAGGCCAATGCAGCCCAAGTGGGTAAAAAACAAAACATTTAATATAAAGGCACCTGAACACGGTGCACCAAAGTCCACCATGCACGAGGCTCAGCAGGGCCAAACTCACCCCAGTGGCACAAGAGGAATCTATGTAGTTTTAGGTTCCCCTGGACCGGCTCTGGCACTTCGATGTGTGCTCTGCGCGTCCACTGGTGGTGTACTGTGTGCAATATACCAGGACGATGGATGGCAGAGAATCCTTTGGGTGTTATGGGTTGTGGGGTCGGGCCTCCCATGGATTAGATCCGTTTGTCCGGTGCATCCCATGGATGCTCACTCATGTTGGGATCTTGGGAGTTTTTTGAGCTTTTTGCCTATTGACCACATGCGCCTTAACAAGGTGAACCAAAACACCGCTGACCCGGTCTCCCGAGCGCCCATGCTACTGTATATAGCAATCCACAATACTAAAAGGATCTTCTGCAATCTTCTGGGCTAGACACCACCGCACACACCCAGCCCTGCAGAGCCACACCCCAAAAGGCCAGAGCCACCCTGGGGACACAAATCGAACCCAAAATCTGGTTTTAATCTTATTGCTGATCAGTTTAAAACTGCATAAGTGCACATGCGTTTATTTAAGGGTAAGTGGTGATATGGACACAGTAAGGCCAAATCTTCTGTGCAAGTGGAAATAGACCCAGAAGAAGCTACACTTATTACTACTCCAGGCATTCATTTATGTTAATTATTCTGCCTACGTAACAGCTGATGTGTCTGTAGCATGCACTATATGTACAGCATCATGGTTTAGGTGAACCTTACACTGATCAGCCCTAATGTTAATACCACTGACCGGTGGAGGAAATACCATCGATTATCTCCTTCCAGTGTCACCTGTCACTGTGCGGGATATACAGTATCAAGCAGCAAGTGAACAGTCAGTTCTTGAAGTTGATGTATTAGAAGCACGAAAAATGGGCAAGCGTAAAGGTGAATGACTTGGATAAGGGCCAGAATGTGATGGCTGGACAAGTGGATCAAAGCAAATTCAAACCTTGTAGGAAGATCCTGGTATGCCGCGGTATTGCCCAGTAGAAGTGGTCCAAGGAAATCCAGTGAACCAGTGACGGGGTCATGGCTGCTGCCCAAGGAACAGTCTTAAGCGTTCATCTTCTATACCACTTTATCCTGTATTTAGGGTCGCGGGGACCTGGAGCCTATCCCAGGAGCCTCAGGGCACGAGGCAGGGTACACCCTGGACAGCGCAGAGCACACACACACTTTTTCACACTATGGTCAATTTAGGAACGCCAATTAGCCTAATCTGCATGTCTTTGGACTGTGGGAGGAAACCGGAGTACCCGGAGGAAACCCACCAAGCACTGGGAGAACATGCAAACTCCATGCACACAGAGACGGGAATCGAGCCTGGCCGGGAATCGAACCCGGACCCTGGAGGTGCAAGGCGACAGTGCTAATACCACATACAGATTCATTCGATACATCATAGTGTGTAAATCTTATATTCATAGAGAGATTAAAATGGGGATATTGTAAAATAGCCGGACGTTGGATAAGAAGTTTTTTCGTGGTAGAAGATTGTGTTAACTGTAAGAATAATATCCTGATTGTAAATTAGACCCAACATATTATGATGTGTTACAGAGTTACTTGCAGGGACGTTACTTTTTAAAGTAACTAATTACAACTAAATACAAAATTACTGTGATTAAAAAGTAATCAGTTACATTACAGCGTTACTTTCTGATAAAAGTAACTAGTTAGAGTATTTTTCCATTGCAGAAAATGAAAACTCCTTTGATTCCTCATGCATGCTGTTTTAGTCAAGACCTTTATAATTATTCTACCATCATAACTCAGCGATGTTTGTTTGGCCCATAATCTGTTAACTACTATAACCACCTACGTGGTTTCGCGCAGTGGCAATAAGCACTGTTCATCATGATTCACCGCGAGTTTTGGCGCTGTGATTAGGTTTCCATCTTTGCACGCTTCGGCCCTCGTATAGTCGTGTAGGTTACATTTTTGAAAAAGTAACTAAATAACTGAGTACTTAAATGGCGGAGCCAACGCGTTAGAATACTCGTTACATCAAAAAAGTAATCCGAGTACTCCAACACGTTACTTTGTATCTTGTATATTTGCATCTTCCTTGAGATGCTTTACTTTGTAACGCGTTACACCCAACACTGGTTACTATAATATTTTGTCATGTTGGCTCTATAACACTGACTAAGCTGACTTTAACCATGCCAAATTAAAATCTATCGATGTTCTCCTCCTTTCTAATCGTTTCTAAACATGAAAGGAATATTTGGATTAGAAAAACAACTAGACAGACTCTTGACACTTTTCCTTAATTATCATGCTTTTTGTACGTGTGTTTGGACAGAGATTCGTTCTCAGCTATTGGAGCAGCAGAAATGTCTGGAGCAGCAGACGGAGATGCGAGTGCAGCTTCTCCAGGACCTGCAGGATTTCTTCCGCAAAAAGTCTGAGATCGAGAGCGAGTACTCGCGCAACCTGGAGAAGCTGGCTGAGCGCTTCATGGCCAAGACGCGCAGCACCAAGGACCACCAGCAGTACAAGTGAGTATAGGTTTGTCTTTATTTGTCACTTAGCCATGATTACAGGTCCATAAGTATTTGAACAATGGCACCATGTTTGTCCTGTTGCTTATGGATCACCACCTAAAATGTAGACTTTCAGCTTTAATTCAAGAGGTTTAACAAAAATATTGCATTAACTGTTTAGGAGCAGTCCCCTCCGTTTTAATAATTATAAATATAAGAAATATATCTACTGCATGGATAGCAAAACTTTGCAGTTAAGGCCTGCCTGAAGTCTGGAAGCCACACACATGACCAAATGCTGTGTTTCCTTCCTTGGGATGCTTTACCAGGCCTTTACTGCAGCTGCCTTCAGTTACTTCTCGATTTTGTCTTCAGGAAGTGAACAATGTGCTCAATTGGGTTGAGGTTCGCTGAACAGCTCGGCTCAGCTCGGAACATTTAATTTATTTGCCTAACAAAAGTTGCTTTTGTTGTAATTCGGGTTATTATCCATTGGTGCTATGAAGCGTTCTCTTATCGGATTGGCAGAAAGTACGGCGCTATACACTTCAGAATTCTGAATGAATAAATCATAATACATTCTGTTACTTCTATTAGCCGTCACCTCATCAATAAACGTCAGTGACCCAGTTCTACTGGCAGCCATAAATACTCATGCCCGTTTGACTTCCTCCTCCATGTTTGACAGATGATGCAGTATGCTTTGGGACATGAACCCTTCCTTTCGTTCTCCATATTCTACATCTTCCAGTCACTGTGGGACACATTCTTGATTTCATCAGTCCAGAAATATTTGTTCTTTGACTGTGAAGACATATTTTTTTCAAATCCAATCTATTGTGTATTGAACCTTGAGTTAGACCCCCTGTATTTACATTCATGAAGGTGGTGTCTCTTGATTCTAGACTTTGACAACCTGTCTCCTTCAGAATGTTCTTGACTTGACTAGATGTTGTGACAGGGCTTTTCTTCACCAAGGAAAGAATTTTGCAATCAATCACTTGATATGTTTTAGCCAGTATTCAAGACATTTCGTTGTGGCTGAACACGCGCCTGCATTCCAAGTCTTCGAGTTTGTTGATGTGGCTACTCCTGAAGTTTCTGCTCTGTCTCTGATTGCTTTGTTTTTTTTCATCCTCCATCACTTGTACAGCACTTGCACTTCTTTAGACTGCATTTTGCGAGGTCTCTTGAGCAGCTACCAAATACCAATTCAAACTCCAGACCTTTCTCCCTAGTGTGTCACGAAATTGTGAGGAACCAGGCGCCATTAAACGGTCAGTTGTCCAGTTGCTTTTCAGTCTGTGAAAATAGTTGGTCTAAAAATGGAAGTAATTTCCAAATGTTAAATGCTGTATGTTTTCCTTGAATTAAAGCTTAATTGTAATCTCCTGTGGAGGTGCGAAGAAGAAGAATATGAATATTGTATTCCTGTCCAAATACTTATGGACCATGTATCTTATGTAACGTCTCAACAAGTACAATTTTAGCATGTAATCACACGTAGCTAGCGAGGCGTTCTACCCCTTAAGCAGACGGAGTGCTTTAACGTTTGTTAGACTTGCTCCTTATTCAACACGATCTCCGCAGGGAGAGAACATGAGCAAGATTAAAAAGCAAATATAAAAAATGCAATTATTTCACACAGTGTTGGCGGAATCTGATTAATTTAGTTTTTTTCTTTTTTTTTTTTTTCCTGTCGTTATTCCTAGACCGCTACACTGATTTTCCTTGTCTTATTTTCTTGGTTTTGGTTTGCAGAAGCGTTATTAGGAATCCCGCGGAATCTTTTATAGTTTCCTTCCTGTGTGCTTATTGTCTAAAATAAATAAAAAAATCTAATGAGAATTGGCAGAGAGATGGCAGGAGATAACCGCTCCTATTTCCTTTTATGTATTCTGCTCATCTGTCATGGTGTGTGTGTGAGAACGAGAGAGAAAAATCTCATTAATGCCGATACCATTCTGCAGCAAAAAGGATGAAACCCCAGAAAAAGACAAAGGCAGTGTAAGAGAGACGAAAAGACCCCTTTTCTCTTCTTTTTGTCTGCATGAATACATTTTTCTCCATACCGCACCGCTTCACTTGTGTGTATTGTGCCGCCATCCTGCAGGTCCTCACTGGGCGATTATGCTGAATGTCTGCTCAGAGATCCCTGTGTTAATATCCCTGCCTGATGAACCCTTTTGCCCCAAAGAATCTTCCTGAGTATGAGATCCTGAGATCTAACCTTGTAGATTATAATAGCTCATCATAATGGGCAAATAAAAAGTGCAACTTTTATCATACAGCCAAAAAGTGCATACCTAATGATCACCTTGTTTGTATAATGTACCCGTTTCTCACCCGTATTAAAGGGACTTTTAAGACTTTATAGACGTGTACATACTGTAAGGTTGGAAGTTTGCAGTCACTCTTCATGAACATGAATGTCATGGCTGTGACAGTGCTTGGCTGGCAATGAAACGTTTGAACTGGGCAGATTTATGGTACACCATACATATTTAATAGAAGAAAAATGATACCAAGAAATTGATGCCAACATTTTTATTCATCTAATGATTTCTTTAATTAACTTTTTATACATACAGCAACTGTAATATTTAGTTTTTCATCCCTTAGCAAGTTTCACATTAAACAGATGCTTTTGGTAGACATCAACAAGCTTCTGGTTGGATATTTGACCGCTCCTCTTGGCAGAATCGGCAGTGTTCAAAGGAAATTAATTGGTGTCTTGGTCTGGACCTGACTTTCTAGCACAGTCCACAAATTTGTTATATTTACATTTATAATTTATCGATGTGGTTCATGTTCCAAAATTCCACAGCCTGCTTTTTTTGTGTCCAATGCACCAGTTCAACTGGCAGCACAATGGCCTCAAGGTATGATGCACCATGTTCTTAGGGCTTAATGCCTCAATTTTACACCCCTGGTCCAAACGGTCTCCTAGGTGTGGATTTTGGAGCAGAGGTTTCTTTCGTTGTTCTGTAGCCTTACAGTCCATGGATATGTAAAACTCACTGTGCAACCTCCGGTTGATAGCAGGCCTGTGTCTTGGTGGTTTTGGACCAAATCAAACCTGATCATCAAAGCCAATTTGCTCTCAGCTTATGGTGATGTGGGTCTTCTTTTAGACCTGGCCAAAGACTAAGTTTTTTTTTTTTTTTTTTTTTTTTTCTTTTTTTTCCCTTCTTTCTTTTTTTCCCCCTGGTTGTAAACGTTATTTTTGTTGTTAAGTTGGACATGTTAACATTAGGGTTGGGAATTGTTTGGGTTTATAATGATATTGGTGCCAAATCGATGCTTTTAAAATGGTACCAGTGCCTGAAACGATGCTTTTTAGCCATAAAATTGGTGGATAACATTTAAAGAATATCTTTTTATTAAAAAAAAAAAAAAAACACTAAAAATACCATAATTTAACACCAGTAACAGCAAAGTATTCCTGGTTTGGTACAAAAACCTTTTCAAATTTTAGCAATTCATTTGCAGAAATATCATATTGGCAAAATAGCACACCTATCCTGAATTACAGAAAACTAAATAAATCCAAATATATGTATTTACAAGCACAAAAAGGAAATGGATAGTACAGGTCCTTCTCAAAAAATTAGCATATTGTGATAACGTTCATTATTTTCTGTAATGTATGGATAAACATTAGACGTTCATATATTTTAGATTAATTACACACAAACTGAAGTAGTTCAAGCCTTTTATTGTTTTAATATTGATGATTGTGGCATACAGCTCATGAAAACCCAAAATCCCTATCTCAAAAAATTAGCATATCATGAAAAGGTTCTCTAAACGAGCTATTAACCTAATCATCTGAATCAACTAATTAACTCTAAACACCTGCAAAAGATTCCTGAGGCTTTTAAAAACTCCCAGCCTGGTTCATTACTCAAAACCGCAATCATGGGTAAGACTGCCGACCTGACTGCTGTCCAGAAGGCCATCACTGACACCCTCAAGCAAGAGGGTAAGACACAGAAAGACATTTCTGAACGAATAGGCTGTTCCCAGAGTGCTGTATCAAGGCACCTCAGTGGGAAGTCTGTGGGAAGGAAAAAGTGTGGCAGAAAACGCTGCACAACGAGAAGAGGTGACCGGGCCCTGAGGAAGATTGTAGAGAAGGACCGATTCCAGACCTTGGGGGACCTGCGGAAGCAGTGGACTGAGTCCGGAGTAGAAACATCCAGAGCCACCGTGTACAGGCGTGTGCAGGAAATGGGCTACAGGTTGCAAATTTTGCATGTCATTCGGAAATCAAGGTGCCAGAGTCTGGAGGAAGACTGGGGAGAGGGAAATGCCAAAATGCCTGAAGTCCAGTGTCAAGTACCCACAGTCAGTGATGGTCTGGGGTGCCATGTCAGCTGCTGGTGTTGGTCCACTGTGTTTTATCAAGGGCAGGGTCAATGCAGCTAGCTATCAGGAGATTTTGGAGCACTTCATGCTTCCATCTGCTGAAAAGCTTTATGGAGATGAAGATTTCATTTTTCAGCACGACCTGGCACCTGCTCACAGTGCCAAAACCTCTGGTAAATGGTTTACTGACCATGGTATTACTGTGCTCAATTGGCCTGCCAACTCTCCTGACCTGAACCCCATAGAGAATCTGTGGGATATTGTGAAGAGAAAGTTGAGAGACACAAGACACAACATTCTGGATGAGCTTAAGGCCGCTATCGAAGCATCCTGGGCCTCCATAACACCTCAGCAGTGCCACAGGCTGATTGCCTCCATGCCACGCCGCATTGAAGCAGTCATTTCTGCAAAAGGATTCCCGACCAAGTATTGAGTGCATAACTGAACGTAATTATTTGAAGGTTGACTTTTTTTTTTTGTATCAAAAACACTTTTCTTTTATTGGTCGGATGAAATATGCAAATGTTTTGAGATTTGGGATTTTGGGTTTTCATGAGCTGTATGCCACAATCATCAATAATAAAACAATAAAAGGCTTGAACTACTTCAGTTGTTTGTAATGAATCTAAAATATATGAAAGTCTAATGTTTCAGTACATTACAGAAAATAATGAACTTTATCACAATATGCTAATTTTTTGAGAAGGACCTGTATAAGGGAAATTTTTGCTTATTTTTTATGCTTTATAGTCAGCAGGAAAATATAATCGAAACAGGTTTTCTTTCTGATGTTACTTGAAATATTTTTGGTATTTGCAACACAATAACCTTTTCCACTGCTAACAGTTTGTAATTTGCACATACTGGATCACATAAAGCAAATGCCTCGCTCATGAAAATAAGGTATTTGTCATGTTGTCCACACCAGGAATGTTTCCCGAGGTTTCTTTTGTGGGTCATGCATATGGTTCCTCTGGGCCGGGGTACATTTCCTGAACTTCCTGTAGTGCCTGTCTTGGTATTTAATGAAGTCCTAAGGACGGGAGATTCTTTTCCCTAAAACTGAGGCTTCTTTTAAAGTAAAGGCCTGTAGTCAGTCGTAGTACAGAAGCCCAGTAAAAGCTGAAATATTCCTGAGTACACACTAGGAAAAGCTTCATTAGTGGGTTTTGGAAGACCAGCAAGCCTTAACCATTAAAAAAAAAGCAGCATCAGAAAATAGCAGACCCGGAGGCCACCCAGGCAGAGTTACAGTGCTGTTGGTGTGGTTACTGGAAAAAAAGGAACTTGTTTAAGCATTAAAGAGCGAATCACATGGAGTGTTTTTTCTTCACAAATGCTTTCATAAAGTCTGATGGTCTTATGATATCCTCACACCAACCATGCGGATGTATTTCTCAGTGGTATTTGAGCTACATTTGAGTCTTTTCAGGTGATCATTCCTCACGTGTCTAATACTGTACGTGGTTTGTGGTGTTTGCTGCAGGAAGGACCAAAACCTGCTGTCGCCTGTAAACTGCTGGTACCTGCTGCTGAACCAAGTGCGGAGAGAGAGCAAGGACCACGCCACACTCAGCGACCTCTACCTCAACAACGTCATCACACGCCTCTCGCACGTCAGCGAAGACAACAACCGCCTGCTCAAGAAAGTGAGAACGCAAATGTGAATGCATTGTGTAGCAATGAGGTGGCCATGTAATCATGACCACTTTTAGATCAGTGATCTTATTTGTATTACATTTTCCTTTCTGATTGGGGATTTAGAAACAGATGGACTGATGTATGGACAACTGATGTATTTTTATATGGATGGATTCAAGTATTTGATGGACCAGAGGAATATTAGAGTTGATTATTAGGCTAGTTGATAAACGGATAATTGTAGTGAACTCGATTATTAAATTGTTGAAACTTAGATATACATTTATTATTAAGTGTAGGTGTGATGGACATGTAAAAAAATTAAAACAAAAAATGGGGGATAAAGATAACCCAAGTAAATAATAATATATATATATTTTTTTAATGATTATTTGATTCTTCATGAGAGAAAGCTTAATAAACCTGCCTGGACCGATGCGAAAAAGTAATTGAGTTAGATCACTACCAGACCTGTTGAATCAAGAAATAATTTTAATAGAACTTGTCTGACATGAAGTGAGGCACACAAATAAACAAATAAATAAATATGCAAAGAATAATTAAAAATCAAAATCAGGAAGGGGCACATACTTTTTCACAGCACTGTGGATCCAATACTGATTAAATATACTATTGGATGGCTAGATTATTAAACAGCTGGATGGATTACTGGATGGTTGGATAAATGATTGATATGGATATATGGATGGGTGGATGTGCTGAAAGGATGAATTATTAAATTGATCGACTGATGGAACGATGGATGGAAGATGATGGTTAAACGGATTTAGTATTAGGCTGTTGGATGAATAGATCGATTATTGATGGCGTGGGTGAATAAATGGATAAGATTGACAGATTAATGGATAATGGGAAGTTGGATAGATTGTTGAATGGATGAAAATAATTGATGGTTGGATTATTGGGTGGATAGATGGATTTGAGTGGGTGGATATATAAATGGAAGAACTGATGGATGGTTGAATGACTGAGATACATTGTAGATGCATTGAGAGGATGGATTACTGGATTGATGGACTGATTTAAGAATGGATGAAGGTAGAGTGTATGGATATTTAACTGGATGAGTAGTGGATGAATAAATGGACAGGTCATTGAATGGGTGGGTGAGAGAGACAGCAGATGAGTTTGTCCAGCCTATACTTGTATGTCAAAGCAGTTGGAGGTTTAATTTAAAAAAGAAATTGTTTCTATTTTGGGAGAACTTCATGTCCTAATGTGATTTTCTAGAGTGGTCTTATTGGTCTGTAGTTGAGTCGTGTATTTCATATCACTTAATTTATATGGCTGATATTAGATTTTATGAAAATGGTCCTTTTAAGCCAATTTTATTCCCTCTCATTTTTTTTCCCCCTCTCAATTGAGTTAAGGCCATTTCTCAGTGTAGTACAGTAGCTCTCTGCACTAGTGGGTTTATTTGGATGAAGAAATAAAAATATATATATTCTGCACGGTGTTTTGAGAATATCTGGCCTTGGTGCTTGTTTTATCAGGATAAATTAACCATGTGGTTGGTGCATTTCTATTAAAAGGGAGAAGCTACATGTTCTCTCATCATAGTCCTACAAGCCACATGTTTCTTATTTAAAGGTGACATACCTCTTTTTAAACATGCTAGTATACATTTTATAGGATGCAAAAATATATTGGTGCAAAGATTTTAAATGACTGTGTTAAAAATAGCTTCAGGATATAATAAAGAATTTCAGTCTGTTATTAGGTTGTTCTGACCCAGATTTCTGAAGACTAAAAGAAACAAGGGAAAAGGGTTTACAACTATTTATGTGTATATTTTATGAACAATGTTGTCCTCATTGTTTAGTGATATAAATTAGGGCTGGGCGATATGGCTGAAAACTGTATCACGATATCAGTGTTTCGATATGGATAATTATTGGTATTTTTTATAACCCATTTAAAATGAGGACCAGGAGAAGAATATATTATATTTAAACATTTTTATTTTAAACTTAACCTTCCTCTGATCATAGTCCCATCAGTTATTAAGACAGAACTGTCAACAACCATGGAAAAATCTAATAATTAAAATGTAAACACAAGTCTAAAGTCACAATGAACACTTAACAATTATCTCTTAACATATAAGGTGCAAAATTAAAAGCAAATGTAAGAAATGCTTAATAAAGTGTAATAAAATAGTGCAATGTGTTTATTATATCCGATGCCTTTAGAGAAAACTACAAAAAATATATTGTTGTAATATATTTGAGTTTGATGTTAATTCACTGGCGGGCCACCAGGGGGCAATACCGCGCTGTATACTATGTGTCGTGTGCACTGAATGCAGTAAACGAAGAATACCGTTTTTCTCCATGCCTCCGTTCTTTTCCTCTGGTTGTCTCACACAAAAAGCAAATAATATTATAGATGTTAGTTGTGCATGTTGATGCAAACATAACAATTGTCATACCAAAGAATAAACTACCCGCCAATGTGGCTAGTGAGACTAAAGTTATTACCCACCACAGCCGAATTTTACCCGCATTTGGCGGGTGGGCGGGTGCCAATGTCAACGCCATCTTGTCTCCGTTTATGCTTCCTGAATCGTGACCGTACTACTTCCGGGTCCTAGAGCCGGTCGCGGAGCGAGTGCGCATGACAGCAACCAAATTAGCTTCGCGACCTCCGTTTTCTTCCGACAAAGAATAAAAAATATAGAACGTTCTGTCGAACACATTTTTTATTGATATCGATCACGTGTCTATCGCGAAACATATCGTTATTGTTTTATCGCCCAGGCCTAGTTTCGCTAATATAAATGTTAAACTTTATATGTTAAATGTATAAACTCTCATTTATACCCGGTGATAGAGCACCACATCAGCCCTTTTTTAAGCGTTATATCACTAAACAGGTTACAATTAATGGTGAAATAGCACTCTTGTATCCGTGAACAATGGATATGTTGCTACTAAAAGCCTATGAGACTTTCATATCGGTTCCTCAAAATTACTATCCTGGAGATTTATCCTGCTTCAGCATGCAATACAAGCTATTGTTAGCAACTTGCGTAAAGCTCACAGTGTGCTTAAATTCAATAAATAAGTTTAACAAAAAAAATTACTTATAAAATAGTAACACAGATCCACAATCTGAAGTCGACTCACAGAAAGTCAAGATGCACATTTCAGCTGAAGGTGTTTTCACCAAACCCGCTTGGAATTGCCCCTCTTTAAGAAAACTGATGTGGAATGTCTAACGCACACATTGCTGTAAGGCTGAGTCAAAACACATGTCTGTGGTGTCTTTCGTGTCACAATAAAATGCCGCTTCCTGGACAGTGCTGAGGCGGAGATGGGTCTTACCAGCTTTTTTTTTTTTGGAATATTATAAATGTGTCGATTAACAGACAAATTCGAAACTGTCCAAAATGATCAAAAGACAGATTTCCATTCTAGGTGACTTTGAAGTTGTGTATCCTGAATTCTGTCAGTTAGCAACATTGTACCAAGCAATGCACTTCTAAACTGTTATTTGGGGAGAAAATGTTAAAATATAGGTATGATCTTAAATGCTTTTCGACTCAAAATAAGCTTTGTCTGCTTTTCTTCTTCACAATGTGACGCCAAGCCTGAATGAACTCGACGGCTAAAAGTAATAGGATGGCGTTTTGCTCCCCAAACAGCTTTTGAGCTCTCCGTTCTGTTCAGATCAGGTGTCTCAAACAGTGTTTCATTGCTTTAGATATGAGTTTGACCCAAACCCAGACCTTTTGTATTAGCTTCTTTGGGGGGAAAAAAACCTTTCTCTTTCTCTCTCTAGAGTAAAGAGATCACTTTCCAGTTGCAGGAGGACCTGATGAAGATTCTTAATGAACTCTATACGGTGAGGATTTTTTTTTTCTTTCTCAAGCCTCTCGTTGTCCCTTCGCTGTTGGGAGTAAGGCTTTCTTCTGTCATTTCAGTTCTAACCGTTCATCCTGTCTTTCTCGTTTTAATCATTCCATCAATATCCAAGCCGCCCAACCTGTCACTGTTCTTCTATCCAACGGTCCTTTTTCTTCTGATCGCTCTACAGCTCAGCTTCAGCAATCTCATCAATCTTTCATTTGCTCATTTTTGTCATTTCATACTTCTGTCACACTCCCCTACACAAAGGTTGGTTTTCAGGCTATAAATGTAATAAATGTAATAACTTTAGCTGGCCTAGCACAACATACGGATGTTTCGGAGAGACATTTGGAAGGTTCTTGTTTTTATCCTTCTTTAAACAACACTTTAAAAAAAAAAAAAAAAACAGCCACTTGTAAGATTTTCGTCAAAGGTTCGTGTCACATTCGGATTCGTCTGCAGTTTAACAGCTTCTAATCAAACATCAGAGAAAGCTTTTACCACTGATGGTTTCCATCGTCCTCGGCTTCACAGATGGATGGGCAGTGACACACTGTCTCTCTCTCTCTCTCACACACACTCTGAGAGCTGTGAGACGCTGAGTATTTCTACAGCATTCTCGAGCTTCTGCATGTCCTCGTTAAAATCCATCACGACGTTATCACGAGGGCTGTAAGCCGAGCTAAGTGGTCATTTACATATGGCAACAATCACTGACGTTCTCAAACACGTACATGTGCTCTTGCTCTCCATCCACACACGGCATCCATTAAACACACATATGGGGAACAAAATTGGATCTGCTCGTTTCTACCTGATGAGCTCAATGTGGGCATGTGAGAACACTACGGATGTGGGCAAGACTGGCTTCCTTTTTAAATATTACTTCACTACTGGTTCACAGATGTGAGTAAATGACTGCTGTATTGATGAAAATAAATAAAAAATAAAAGTTGTAAAGTTTTAGGCTGTCCATAAATTAAGGTTGAATATTACTGTTCATTATAACTCTGGATTCGCAGTTTTCCACTTTAAACCAGCAAAACCAAGCAAAAGCTCTAAAGTTTTGAAATAAAGCTAGTGGTGTCAAATCAACCGTTCATCCTGTCTTTCTCGTTTTAATCAATCCATCAATTTCAAAGCCTGCTCACACCAACAGCAACAAAACAGCACTACGGGAACCTTTAAATTTGTTACACTGTGGATCCTAGGGGATGTCCCAGACTTGCGGACGGGTTCCGTTCCAGCGAGCACGTTCGTAAGTTCGATTTGTTCTTAAGTCTGACAAAGTGATTTTATTTTTTTTTTAATACCTTTTTGACATAAACATACAATGTAAAGCATACCAATCCACTTGACCAAATCTTTCTCCTTTACCCACACTGCCATTGTGTGACCAAAAACTGTAATTGCACCCAAGAAAATGAACCTCCGAGTGAAATGTCGTCTCTGCGCCTTTAAATCGCGAGGGGAATCCTGGATGCCATTTTGTTTTAGATGTTGTCCGCTGTTTTCCAGCTTGTTGGACTATGAACTGTTTAGCTGAGGATATACAGCACAGGACAGATATTTTCTATCTTCATGTTCCCGGACTGATTCTTTGGAAACCAACCCATTTCTCCCGCATGCACACACATATAATGTACCGTATTTATATATAACATTTACACATTTTATACATTTCACTTACACACTGAAAATATTTTAGATAATTGTAAATATTGGTATCTGGCGCAAAGCGGTGTCTATTTTTGTTATACAATATAATAAGTGAGATACTTGCGTGATTGAACCGGAGGAAATACCGTGGTCCGTCCGTATCTGCTGAAATTCGTAACTCGAATGTAAGTCAGGGACCTGCCTTTATTTGCTTTAGATCAGTCGCAGGACAAACCGATTAGCTTTTGTTTTTCTATATATAATATAGAAAATACACATCACTCATCCCATTTAGCTGGCTACCAAGAGTCATCTTTTATTTTGTTTCCTCCACTTTGTACCTTTATTCATAGAGATAAAGGGAAAAAAAAATTTGTTCCGACTTCCCACTTCCATGTTACATTAAAAACTCCTTGAGCAAGTTGGCTGAAAGACTTGGGCATGGTTACCAACAGGTGGTTTTTGGATGACATGACCATGATGATAAATGTGACATTCTGTTTTAAAAGCTCAAGAAAATGCTTTCTTTGGTGGATTTTGGATGCCACCATTTCCATCAGGGGTTTCAGTTTGGAGAATTTCGCTTCGAGCAGGAATTCTTAAACTGATCTTCCTACATCGAGGTTCAGGAAATATCCCAGTTTCCATTTAGTCATGAACGCAGTATTATAGCCCCCATGTTTTTAATGACTGCCAACAGATTACCTAACTTTCCAAACACATGTCAAAATTGGTAGGAAGTAAAATCTCTGCTGCTCCTATGATTGTAACACACTCTAACAAAGCCTGCCAGTTCCGATAGCATTTAGTGTTTCTTTTTAAGAGTTATTCTGACAGCTTGGCAAAATCTGTGCAGGTGATGAAAACCTACCACATGTACCACAGCGAGACTCTGAGCTCGGAGAACAAGCTGAAGGAGGCCGAGCGGCAGGGCGAGAGACAGGGGCGGGGTGGAGAGGTGTTCAGTCTGCGCAACGAGGAGCGCCATCAGCGCCGCAACGCCACCCGCAAGATCCAGAAGATGAAGGAGAAGGTACAGGATCCTGACTTTTAATATGTTCGAGTAATACAGCATTAGTCAAAGGTTGGGACACGCCTTCTGATGTAATGTTTCGTGATTTCTACATTTATAGAAGAATACTGGAGAGAATTGTAATTGAGCAAATGAGGTTAACGCACATTGTTTCACCACGTAGAAAGAAAGACAAATCAGGAAAGACCATGGAATTAGGAGGTGTGTCCAAGCTTGTAGTTGACACGACTTCAGCATTAATAATAATAAATACCAGCTTCATACGCATCATAAGATAATGGGAAATCTGTCGAGTAATACCGCGTGTCAATAAGCAACCACAAGGCACAAAATCTAAGTCTAAAGTCTTTGGAAACACATAAAAGTATCAGAAGAGGCTCCTTCCAAAATGCAGAATAAATGTCTCATCACAGAAGATGAGTGCGTCAATATAAACCTGTGAGTGTGAAAACTATTCAACACCCTCTGACCAATCAAAATTGCTCAAGAAGTTTACAGTATTCACTGGGTAAGGTGACGGATTACTGATGAGAGAAGGTCTTGGGTTCAAATCCCAGCACCACCAAGCTGCCACTCTCGGGGCCCCCTGAGCAGGGCCCTTAGCCCTTTACTCACATGAGCAGTTGAGCGTTAAGTTATGAGTCAAAATGTAAGTCACTCTGGATCAGGACACCTGTCAAATGTTATGAATAAATATTTCATATACACAATAAAATCTTATCTTGTATCAGACGTTTAACTTAATGCAGCTTTTCAACAATAACAACCAAAAAAAATAAAAAAACAGTCATTGTGGTTACTTGTTTTCGAATGACGGGGAAGTTTATCACTTCATCATAGTTTCTACAAATTCTTTCCTAGTATTTTTGCACACGTTTATTTACAGAGTCCACCAGCTGCTCTTAAACTTGCATAATTCATTAACAGTGTTACACTTTTTACAAAAGCATTATTCAGAATGAACAGACAACGTGTGAACAAAAACAGATCTGACCAGGATGTGACTTTTTAATGAATTAAAACCATCTAATTAGCGCAAGCTTCATTCAGACCGTGTTCCATGCTATACACACTGCACAATGCTTTGTAAAAAATGTTTTATTTCTATAAAGAAAAGACTAGTAAGCAGAACTAACAGCAGCACTGCGCCCCTGTTTCCTGAATCTGCAGAGGTTCAGGAGATTAAATTAAGTTGTTTTGAATTAAATTACATCGCTGTTTGTTTTGAGGAGTTCTCCCATCTGAAGGTGAATAATGTTCTGTTTTTTTTAGAGTGCGGATCTCGTGTGTGTGTGTGTGTGTGTGTGTGTGTATGTGTGGGTGTGTGGGTGGGTGTGTGTTTGTGTGGGTGTGTGTATATGTGTGTGGGTGTGCGCGTACTGTATGTGCGCGTGTGTGTGTGTCCTCGTCACTCTGAGTTGAATACATTATCGTTTCTGTAGTAAAAGCTTAAAGTATATAGAATATAGTCAGTAATATTGTGTAGGTTTTAAGGAAACATTTGTGTAGTGTTTATGGAAAGAGTCTCCATTCTGTAATAACTCTTGCTATGATGAATCAATCTGAGAAAAAAAGAAATTTTATATATATATAAAATTATACTGGGGATATGTGTAAGTTTTATTAGGTAAATTAAATTAGTTAACACCTGAGTCGATATAATTATTATCGTTAATGACGCATTTTTCTTTTACTTAATGACGCTTGTATTTTCTTTCCATTTTCATTAATGAACATCATTAGTGTACTCAAGATGAAGAGATTTCATTAGAGCTGCATTTACTAATAACTGTACTGTAATAATTTTTCAGCTGAGCCAAGCTAAGATTCGTCTTAATATCACAAAATATCGTCAGCTCACACTTTGTATGTGTTTATTCTTTTCTCTCTCTTTTTCTTTTTTCCCTCTCTTTTTTCCTCCTCCTCTTCCTCACCAGCGCCAGGCCAAATACTCTGAGAATAAGCTGAAGGTCATGAAAGCTCGCAACGAATATCTGTTGACTCTGGAAGCCGCTAACGCCGCTCTGTTTAAGTACTACATCCAGGACCTGTCGCACTTGATTGACGTGAGTATCATAACAGTGCTGATGAGTTCGGCAGGAACGTGCTGCGTGCTAAGCGCAGCGTGGCGATACAGTTCTTCACGGTGTTATCACCTCGCTAAGCAGTGATGAATTCTAGTTCTGATTAATGCTCCCTAATTAGGTCTCGTCTCGTTTCTTTATAATTAAAGACAAAGATGCTGCATAACACAGAAAGGAGGGATGGAGACGTTAATTAGACACACCGACTCACAAATGCATGTATACACACATGCACACACATACACACACACACTACTGTGCCAAAATCTTGGGCAACCATTTTTTTTTTTGGTTTGTTTTATTTTTTTTTCTTTTAAAAAAATGTATGTATATTTTTTTTATGACTTTATGATTGAATCAGTACAAGTATATTTCTGCATTGCAAGCATCGGTATTTCACCACAAATTAAAAAGATGAAGTATTAAAAAAGATGTATGCCAAAAAAGAAAGCCACCATTATATAAGCGACCACTGTTCAGACAAAAATAAATCAAATGAAAGATAGCGAGTTTTGCACGGGGGGGAAAAAAAGCAGGTGTGATAAAGTCCTCAGAAGAACTGTCCATGGTTCTGCAGGATGCTCAGTAAAACGAATTTCCTTAAAAACCTGCACAAATTGGACCTGACACTAATGGATCTTCAAAACGTCGTCACACCAAATACTGACCTCGTTCCATTAATTGTAGTTCATTGGTTTTATAGCATAGATGTCCATACAGCCATTAAGCCATGACTAAAAATCTGTTTCCTAGATACAGTGGAACCTCGGATCATGAGCATAATTCGTTCCGGAAGTGGGCTCATATTCCAAAACACTCGTAAACCAAATTTAATTCTCCCATAAGAAATAATAGAAACTCAAATTATTTGTTCCACAGACCAAAAAAAATAAATAGATAAAAATAAAAAATACAAAATATAAAGTAAAAATAAAACAAATTAACCTGCACTTTACCTTTAAAAAAAAGTAAAAATAAATCGTGACGGATAAGTGTCTCTGTATAGAGCTGTGTGTGTGTCTGAAGCCGAGGGTTGGGGGGGGCAGGGGGATGTTGATTATACCAGTAAGAGACGAACACTGAGACCCAGCAGGGGAGACGATTACCCACAATTCCACAGCACGAGAGAGAAAAACCGTTGGCTCAGTTATGATCACGTGACACTCTGCGTCAAAACAAGAAGCGCATGCGTGATACGTGATACTCGGTGCTTGTAAAGCAAGACAATGCTCGTTTTTCAAGTCAAAATTTATAAAAAAAACATCTTTGCTCATCTTGCGGAACACTCGTAAACCGCGTTACTCGTAATACGAGATTTCACTGTATTTTAAAAACTAAGAAATCTAAAAAAAATTTAATAAAAAATCACGCCCTCAAGTGTCGAACTGACAGTCTGCGTACGCTTCACTGCTCTAGTCTACATGCGGTACCCTGCTGATGATGTACCTGGGCAGAAACCCCATTTTATAGTGTCATTTTAATGCTTCTTTTTTTTTTCTAATCACATTTTTGTATTTTACTGTATTATATCCATTGTTCGAACGGTTCAGGTCAACCATCTGTCTCTCGTGTGTTAAAAGGTTTTTCCACATGGTCTTGAATGACAAAGTTTTTATTTATTTATTTATTTATTTTTTTTAATATAGTAGACTTTCTATTTATGCCCCAAGGTGAGTGGAAAATGTAACAAAAAACAGGAAAAATAATAATTCCTGCTACTCGCTCTAACAAATACAAACTCAGAACACGTTTTCATTTCAGTGATCTACATTTGAATTATGTGCAATGTTTATTTTCTCTCAAGGGGTGCTATTAATTCTGGAGTTCACTCTTCACTTGCTTGATTTCTACCAGAGCAGCATTACACACCATACACAGTGTGATATGCAGTGAAATATGAACAAAATGATAGAATAGAAAGATTTCACTGCAACAAAAAGGAAAATTGCACTAGAAGAATACAATTTAAGTAAAGAATTAATTATATATATATATATATATATATATATATATATATATATATATATATATATATATATAATTTTAATTTTATTTTTTTAATTGGGATGAAATATACAAGGTATCAAAACAAATTCAAGATTAACGTGCCACGGATCCGGTCGCTCCCTCAGACGCCTTAAAACCTGGCAATAGAATTTGCTATCACTGTAAGGAGACGAGAGCTGAAACGGAAAGCAGGTTCACACCAGGCAAAACTGCTAAAATGTGCTAAAATAAATACGCAAAAACCACACACACACACACATTCCAGGCTTTTTGAGTCTCCTGCATAGACTGTTATTATTATTTTTCTTCATTAGAGCTACCAGCAGGTTTAGTCTACTCAGCAGGGTTCGTCTCCAAACAGAGCAGCATCTTTTCGACCTTCACCGAGGTCGTCCTCGCTTACCACCGGAGCTGATAAAGACAGCAGGAGAATGTGTGTGTGTGTGTGTGTCAGAGAGAAAGTGTGAAGCATTGATTAGAGCAGCTTTGAATTAACCTTAAAGAGCTGGAGTCGGATAGAGAAATGCGTCGACTGAGCCGCCCGACTCGTCCGCCTGTAGAGATAATCAACCTTCAGTGTGGGAAAAGTCGCAGCGTATTAAAACCCTTTATCTAGACACTGCTTCAGGAAGATGGCAGGTGAGGATCCGTCCTTCAGACTCCACACCAGACACGGTGACGGTCTGTGACTGAAGAGCAAGCAAGTCAGGATCGCTCAAATGTTTGTCAGTGATTTTTATTTATTTATTTATTTATTTATTTATTCTTTAATCAGGAGAATCGACAGTGTCGACCCCGAGCACCCGGGACAGGACGGGGGGGGGAGGGGGCGTGGCCACCATGTAATTACAACACTAACATTCATTACAATGCCACCAGGGACTACAGGAGCGTGAAGACTGAAGTCAATCTGCTGCTTTATATTTTGAAAAAAAGAATCTGATTTGTGGTGTTTTGAGAGATTTGAACTTCTTTACATCACAGCATGATTTGTTGTAAGGACTGAAATATACCTGCTGTATTAAACTGTTCGTTTGCGTAACCCACCCTGCAACACACACACACACACACACACACACAGCACTGGTGGTATATGGCAGATAGAACTAGATCCAATCATTAACTGATGAAATAATGAGGTTCACACACACACACACACACACACACACACACACACACACACACACAGCACTGTGCAGAGCTCTTACACACATGTAAATAACTGCTGTAGAGCATGGATGTCTTTCTGCATTGAAAAACAAATACTTTTAAAAACATTAATTAAATGAAACAAGTCCATAATTAGTGTGACGAGCCTTTGATTAAAGTATATTAAAGTATGTGTGCAGCATTTGGACAATAAATCTGACAATAAAGCATATACTTTTGACCCGCCCAAGTTTTAATACCATGAGACAACGATTTCTACTTACTAACTTATTCTGCAAGATGAAACCAGAAAAACCTTTTACAAATCCTAGGAAAAGTGCATCTAAAGAACCCGGTATAAAAGCCATGTTATAATGTAATATTTATTTATTTGAATAAATTTTATTTTATTATTATTTCATTATTATTTATTTACTACCTTTTAAATCCCTTTTATTATCTATAACTTAATATTATATTTGTTTGTATAAATGAGTTGAACGTTTCATATGTATGAAATAACCTGTGAAGCTGATGTGGCAATAAACCCTAATACACAACAAACAAACTGAACGTGCTGCAACAAGCTTTCTATTCATTTTATTCTATTTAATTATTTTTATTTATTTATTTATTTATTTATTTATTTATTTTTTGTCTGAAAAGTGGTCTTTTACATAGTATGCTTCTCCAGCCTACAGATATTTTATTATTATTAATAATAATAATAATAATAATAAGAGTGTGCGATGACTGAATTTCTAGAATTTAACAAAGTTTTAATATTGGTTGGAATGAACAATTTTTTTTTTTTACCACATTTTTATTGATGTTCGTGTGGCTTATATGGTGAAAAAATGTAAAGATGTAGTAAAAAAAAAAATTTAAAATCAGTTTCCCCCTTGTAATGCAAATAATGTTCTAGGATCGTTAATGAATATAATTTTTTTATACTGGTCAGCACCTTGTTCCACCTCGAATCAAGGATTCGATTCCCGTCTCTGGGTCCGTGTGCATGTTCTCCCTGTGCTTGGTGGGTTTCTTCCCACAGTCCAAAAACCTGCAGATTAGGCTAATTTGCGTTCCCAAGTTGTCCGTACAGTAGGAATGTATATGACCGTGTGTGCCCTGTGAAGGATTGGCATAGTTCTACTAGGTCCCCTGGGATAGGTCTCCAGGCGCTCGGCAACACTGTATATAGGATAAGCATTAGACATGAAGATGAAGATTTTTTTTTCTATTGCTGGAATGCTACTGTTTGATAATCATAAAAAAATTAAAAATAATTAAAAAATTTATTTTATTTTTTTTATAATTTTTTTTATTTTGCTTGGAGACCTAAAAATGGATAATTTTTTTTTTGCATAACAGGTCGTCTTATGTATGTTGTGTTATGTAATGTCATGTTCTATTCATGTTTATTATTGTTTCTCTTACACTGAGATTTCTGTGGCATGAGCTCCATTTAAAACTAATAATGAACAGATTTTATTGTGTGTTCTTCCATAAATAAACATATTCTACTAGAAATCTCCACTTGATCGATGGAGTCTCCAGTGTCAGTGGTGTGTAACAGTCTTCCACCCTGACGAGCTCTTATCGTCAAGTATTAAAAGGGTTTTGTGTGTGTGTTTGTCAGTGCTGCGACCTGGGCTACCACTCCAGCCTGAGCCGAGCGCTGCGTACGTACCTGTCGGCCGAGTACAGCATGGAGACGTCTCGTCACGAGGGTCTGGACATCCTGGAGGGGGCGGTAGAGAGTCTGGACCCTCGCAGTGACCGCCAGCGCTTTATGGAGACTCACCCCACTGCGTTCACGCCACCTGCTCGCTTCAACTTCCAGCCTCACATGGGGGACCAGGTCAGGCGCCGCCTAGTGCTCATCAGATGCACAGCACACACACTTTTTACTGCAGCCAGAGAAATAAAACACCAGGAGAAAATACAATTTATTATACGATGCGGGGTATAGTGGGTTAAAGATAAACTGCTAACATTGTGTGTGCGCGTGTTTTGGCAGGTGAGTCAGATCACAGCGATGCCGCAGGTGCAGGCTGAGCTTCTTCTCCGCTACCAGCAGCTCCAGTCTCGGCTTTCCACACTGAAGATTGAGAACGAGGAGGTGAGAAACACACACACACACACACACATCCAGGAACAAGCACCTTAGCAGTTGCACCTCCGCTGAGAATGAAGAATTAGATGAGACATGCTCACACGCTTCTTTTCGTCACACACACACATTTAGGCCATAAAATGTAGGCAGATTAGTCTGATACAAAATGCAAATTAAAATATCTGCCTCCTTTTTACTCCTCCTTACCAGCTGCCACCTCTCTCTCTCTCTCTCTCTCTCTCCCCCTATTTCTTATTCTCTCTTTCTTTCTTTGTCCATGTACTGTAGCTCACCCTCTTTCTTTTGCTCTCTTTTTCTCTTGTCCAATATATTTATGTATCTATGCATTCATCTTTTTTTTTCTCTCTCTCATGCACTCCACATGCCCCCCCCCCCCCTCTCTCTCTCTCTCTGTTGGAGAGGAGGGTTGTTTATTACTGGTTGCTGGCAGACCAGCTGTTTCCTGCAGCCCTTGCCATGTAAAAGGGCAGAGCCAAAGTGCTGATGGAGGCTTAATTTGTGCAGTAAGGCCCTCCTGTTCAACACACACTCACACAACATGCACTGTCCCATCTGGAGTCTCTGTCACTGTAATCATGACAGTTTCTAAGACGTATACGCTTTTATTCTGTAATGAAATAATCAGAAAGACAGTAGGCTAGAGTTCACACGGAATGGTGCAGAAAACAAAAACCCTTCAGCGAGCAGCAGCGACGGATCAGCGGAGGATAACCAGACTGGTCTGTGCCGACAGTAGTTCTATAGTAAACACTCTTTACAACCGTGTTAAGCAGAAAAGCATGACGGAGGGACAGTACACTGAAGACTGAGGTGGATGTTCTACAACAGCAGAAGAGAAATCCGATGTACTCGGGTGGGGGGCAAATCAGCTTCACCGAAACGGAGCTGACGGTTGAACTCTGCTGAACGTTTTGTTGTGCTGAAGACTTGAGACTAGAACAGAGCTCTGGAGTGATCAATAGGACGTGACGTGATGGACTGTCTCCGAGCTCCTCGACTCTTCTTTACTCTGTCATGCACAAAGAATGCTGTCCTTTGTTCTCGTTACACGCGCTGACAGTGACTTCAGACCGTCAGAGCGTGTGACTGTCACTTTTCCAATGTGCTTGAGGGGACGCCCGGTGTAGACGGGAAATCGTTTATTAAAAAGCAAATACTTCAACATTTTTTGTTTAAGTGCTTGTCCCAAATAAAAAAATAAATAAATTATATATATATATATATATATATATATATATATATATATATATATATATATAGGTTAAATTTTGCACTTTGCCGAAGGCGATATAATACGCTATATAGACAATAGTATTTGGCCAAAGCTGTTAATTATTGAATTTGAGGCCCCTTGTCCGCAGTGAAGGGCGATCTTAATGCTTCAGCATACCAGGACAACCTGGACAATGCTACGCTTCCAACTTTGTGGAAACAATTTTGGGAAGGCCCTCTGTTCTATGACTATGAAGACATGGTTTGATGAGTTTGGTGTGGAAGAACTTGATTGGCCCCAACACAGGACCCTGACTCTCACAGAACTCCATCGAGCACCGTTGGGATGAACTGGAACAGAGAGTATGAGCCAGACCTTCTCGTCCATCATCAGTGTCTGACCCTTAGAGGCTCTTCAGAATGAATGGACACGAATTCCCACAGAAACACTTTACAATGTTTTGGATGGCCTTCCAAGAAGAGTGGAAGCTGTTATAACTGCAAAAGGGGAACTAACTCCATATTGAAGTGTGTGTATTTGGATACAATGATATTGCAAATACTCGGGTAAATCGAGATACGCTTATACCTCGACTAAGCCATATACTCCTCTCCCAGTACACGTGCACTAAAGGGGCATTGATTTATTGATTGAAGTAGATCCATCTCCACTAACATCTCAGCTTGTTATTACTGGATCTATTTGTTTGATATATTACATCACAAACCCAAAACAACAGACAAATAAGTTAATAAGCTGCACACTATAGCATGTCAAGTGGTGAAAACATGGACATCTTTACGGTGCTGCACAGTATATTTTGCACGTGCTGTAAAATCCCTTGTAGTGCACGGTGTGATCTGAAGACAGACGACACTGCTGGGTCTCGATTAAGCGCTCTCCATGTTTATTTTGTTACCAGCTTCTCCCTCTGTTACGCCTGTTGTTCGACTTCCAGGTCAAAGCCTGAAGCAAAAAACCCTGCAGGAGTAATAAACACACAAGTTATTTTAAGCTGTTCTGGAATAGTTCTTGTGTCAAGTGGATTTGCAAAACCCATCAAGCTCCATGATGACACTGTCTCTCATGAAGACCTTCACAGGAAAGCAAGAAGAGAAGTTCATTTAGAGTTACCAGTTACCTCATAAATCACAAATTACATTATCTCGGATTAGCGGCGTTATGGAGGTTTTACAGAGCATAAGACATTCAATCTCAATATCAACTGTTCAAAGGAGATTATCGTATATTTCAATCCGGTTTGTTTCACTCTTTGTAGCTTCAGATGTGAAGGAGTTCTGGCCCTCAACTCACCCCTTGTGGACGTGCATATTTCTAACCAATCAGAAGAAATGGACTTCCCCGAAAACCATTTAAGTTATCTTTCCTCTCAAGGAAACAAAGGACAAAAATCGCCAGCACACACTGGAGACTTGTGTTAATGAGTTCACAAAAATAGTGAATTTTCATAATCGGTGCCCTTAATGAAAAAAATCGAGTTTTGAGTGTTTTTTTTTTTTTTTTTTTTCCTGATTTTCTCCCTAATTTAGTCGTGTGCAATTCCTCCCAGTCACTAGGGGGCACCACATTAAGCCTACTACTACCACTCAGCCAGGAGGGCCGAAGACTATCACGTGTTTCCTCTGAACCACATGACGCCAGCCGACCGCATCTTTTCGAACTGCTCGCTCACGCACCGTTGGGGCGGAGTAACACACTCTGAGGACAGCGCTATCCGCTCCCTCCGCATGCACGAGCTCACAGAAGTCCCTGATTGGCTGTAGAGCCGTGATTAATGTGGGAGCACTAAGTACCTCTCATCCCTCCCCTCTGAGAGAACTCGGCCAATCAGCTCTCTCTAGACCTCCGGCTGTGAGAGGTTACAGCATCACCCGGGAACCGAACCAGCGATCTCCGGATGATAGGGCGAGCACTTTACCACTGCGCCACTCGGAGGCTGCTTGCTTGTTTTTAAGTATAATGCTGATGTATAATTCATGTTTTATTGCATTTCCCTTTTAATTTTTTTGGTTGTAGGCGTACAACATTGAAATGCAATCACCGTCTAATCACAACCATAAGCCACGCTCAGGGGTGTGGTTCTAGAGTAACTGTAGAAGTGGAAATGTCTTGTAATTCTCCAGGAGGATTCGGTTTCCACCACCCTTCATCCTTTATAGTAGCCTACTTGATTTTCCTGTATCTTACATTTGATTATCGACTGGTTTATCATTATGTTTCTAAGAATTACTGCTAAGGATGTGCATGTTCTAATAACACTCAAATACTTAACTCGTGGACCCCAGTAGATCAGACTCCTTGTGATTTTATGACATCACAAATTAATACAGTCTCACGAACAGCCCAGTGACTTTTACAACTCCGTACATCTTGTCCTGTACAGGTGAAGAAGACATCGGAGGCCACGCTGAGCACCATCCAGGACATGCTGAACATGGAGGACTATGACGTGTCTGAGAGTTTCCAGCACAGCCGCTCCACCGAGTCGGTCAAGTCCAGCGTGTCTGACACCTACCTCAGCAAACCCAGCCTGGCCAAGAGACGAGCCAACCAACAGGAGACCGAGCTCTTCTACTTCACTGTACTTCCCCCCCCCCCCTCACACACACACTCATTTTAATGACATCATCATGTGTCTGATCCGATGTTTTTTACTGAACCTGGCACTGATATTATTATACATGGCTTTCTGGTGTCCAGATAAAGCAGTGGATCACTAGAGTGCCGTGGTTTCTCCTCTGTCGTAGTTTTATTTACTCAGTAATGGACTGGCGTGTGCTGAGCTGGAGCAATTAGATCGTTAATTATTGGTCTACCCACATTAATATTGAATCTGTGTGTGTGTCTGCGTGTGTGTGTTGTACAGAAACTGCGGGAATATCTGGAGGGCAGTAACCTCATCTCCAAACTGCAGGCCAAGCACGACCTCCTGAAGAGGAGCATAGCAGAGGGTGAGTTCATCAGCAGCACCGCTATAAATTCACCATCATGCTTTCTCTACGACTATAGAGTACCTGCGTTTCAGTTCACACCATCTTTACCATCTGTCTGTATTGAGGACGAGACTTAACGAGGATAATATGAGGGATGAAATGCAGTGACTCCAGTGCAAAACATTAAAGTGCCCCTATTATGCCATTTTAAAGGTTGCTAATATTGCTTAATGAGTCTCTTAAAACAGGTTTACATGTCTGCAAGGTCAAAAAACACTTTAGTTTTCTCCAAAAATAGATTTAATTTTACCCCATTTCTAAATGATTTGTAAACAACTCGTGTGAAGCAGTTCGAAGATTTAGTCTGTCTAAACCCCTCCTTTCCATGAGCCCTCACTGCGCGGTGATTTATGACTGGTCTACCGCTACAGCGTGTGTTAGAAAACGAAACGGCCATTACCATAACTGAATGACGACTCTGGAGACCTGTCAATACATAGAAAAGATGCCGTCGGTTTTACCGTGTAACGACCAGCTAATTTGATATTAACTGTGGCTACAAAAATCGAGAGGTCTTTTATCTTTGTGTCGGTGTTGCGTTAAAAGGCCGGTGAGCAAAAAGGACAAACACAAACAAGTAGATAAAGCAAACGTGTATTATACAAAACTAAATAAAGTAAGCGAAAAAGGTGCACCACACCCAAACAAAGATATAAACAATATTTACAAACTATATCTAATAAACGGTATGTGTATGTGAACGCGAGTGAGTGGAAAATGTCCGAAGTCCGTGTTTATTGTATGCGTGTTATCCGAGTATGGTTCGGTCTCACCATGGTTAATGAAGTCCTGGAGGCCGATGACGGAGAGTGAGAAGTCCGGGGAATGTGTCCAGTCAAAGATAATCCGTTTAAAAAATCTTCGAAAGAAAATTATCCACAGCAATCTCTCCTCCTCTCGTCCAAACAAATAACGAGTGTGTGATGAGCGAAGTGCGCATGCTCCGTGCCCTTACACTTCGCATGTGTGTGATGCGCGAAGTGTGCATGCTCCATGCCCTTACACTTCGCGTGTGTGTGTGATGCGTGAAGTGTGCATGCTCCATGCCCTTATACTTCTCGTGTGTGAGATGTGCGAAGTGCGCATGCTCTGTGCCCTTACACTTCGCGTGTGTGTGTGATGCGCGAAGTGTACATGCTCCATGCCCTTACACTTCGGCATTTTTCCCCTCGGGGCTTGCCGTAGAATCTACGCCAAGAGGCATGCGCCCTTCGCGAGTGTTAAGTTCACTTTTGGTGAAAGGGAAGAATAAACAGTTAAACTTTTATATTACAAAGTGTTAAAACCCGGCATGAATGCTCGGTCACAAGAACGTGGTAACGTTAATTGTAAGATGGCGGGCAAGTTGTTTGCGACGTAGAACGTGGGTGGACATTATGCAAATATGTTACGGAGTGACGTGGAGTAAAAATAGAATTGCTAATGACTCGTTTAGGCGAATGTGAGCCGACTTTTTTTTTTTTGTTTTGTTTTTAGACAAAAGCTTCATTTATCGTGCACTGTCAGCGTCACAGATAGTGCAGATAGTTTATGTTCACATACAGCTACATGACACACTGCATGAAATATCATATTTAAAAAAGCATAATAGGGGCTGTTTAAATAAAATACACAAACTGCATCATTTTTCATCTCGCTGATTTATAGAAAATGTTACTCACAAAAAAGCAATACATTAATTATACTATTAATTATATATAATATATTATTATATAATGCTAATAATCTGAACAATTAAAATGCTTTTCAGGAATGCTCCTGAGATGCATTCTGTCAAAAAATAAAAAAACAAAAAAACTTAGGCGCTTTTAGATGGTTTTGAGATATATTTGGCTTCTCTCTTGGAACTTCTTATTTGGTCAAAAAGTAATTTCTTGGAAATGAAATTTTTTTTGTCCAATATTTTTGTCAAAACTGTTTGTTTGTGAGAAATTCCATTATTTTAACGCCATTTCCATGAACCGAAGTGTGTAATGTTTCTCTTATAACCAGAACTTTTGCAGTTTATTGCATGACAGTCCACCATGGTGTGGTCCATGGCATAGCCATAGCTTTTCTATAGAAACTAAAAATAGCATCAACCTTTTTTCATTTTTTTTTTTCTTTTTCTTTTTTAAAGCCATGATGAAAACAGGAAGTCGTAGGTCACAGATGACAAGCTTTGCATATTATGTGATACAACAGCGATAGCATTTTAAACAGGCTTGTTTCCCCCCTGCAGGCTACAGAGCAGACATAATGACCACCAGGTAAGAACAGACCTCGTGCTCTCGATGTTTTCCTCTTCCATTTAATAGCCTTGATGGAAATTATTCTTTTTATAGGAAGATTAAAAATATTAACCTCAGACTTTAAATAAATGACCTCCTTCTAATGAGTACATTTGTATAATTAGTGACTGAGTCATTGTTTCGCTATGATTGACGTTTCTCAAGAATAACATTCATCCAGGAGATTTGATCTTAAATTCCATCCTGTAGTTTGCTCACCTTTTAAGAACAACGCCTTTAATTTCACACATTAGCTTTTACGATATATTGGTACTGTATATATTTGGGTTTTAAAACGTCATTGTGTGACCTCTATTATGTTACGGACGTTGGTGCGACATTGCTATTGAAAGTTGCGATTACTTTGCTGTTATCGGAATAATGTTTTATATATATATATATATATATATATATATATATATATATATATATATATATATATATATATATATATATATATATATATATTTATTTATTTATTTATTTTAAGATTTCATTTACATTATAGAGAGCTAAGATTCACCTCACTGTAATATTCACGAAAGATAATGAAACAGAAAGGTAACATTCACACACACTGTGAGGAACACACACACACTGTCCCTATTCCATACCAGTCGGAATTCTAAATCCTGTTAGAAACTTGCCGGTGTGGTGTGAATGGATGTTAATCTGCGTACATTAACACTAGATCAATTAGATCAATGACATTTTATCAAACCTAACTTTTGAAAACTGGAAACGTTGTCCTGATATCAGACGTCATCACGGTGTTGTTACAACTAGATATTACAACACTCGTCCAACATTAGAGTCCCTGCAGAGGATTCCTAAATTTCTCTCCAACATTTTTATAGCAGTGTTTCCCACTGGGG